>JAEQBH010004266.1:0-192314 GCA_016808115.1 Tetrastigma voinierianum | reverse complement strand
CCCTAATGCTTACTTATTTCCTTACCCAAAGATTTGTTATGCATTTGTAGGCCTCTTGATTTCCGTTCTCAATCGCAGATTAATCGCACGTCTATACAACATTCCTCGCTTTATTCAAACAGCGGATAATTTATAACCCGCTTTATTTAAAAGCATTGACACCGATAAGTCGCTTATTAAAAATCAGTGGACAATCTTCGATAAACTTTTTATTAAAAAACATTGGACAATCTTCGATAAACTGTTTTATTCAAAAATAGTGGATAGTGTGAGACCCCGAATAAAGTAAAATGATAGACACGTCATAAAACCTGGAATTTCTCTAGATCTCTGATGACCGACACGGACATACCAGTCGAAGTCTGCCTTGCTTAAATCTACACATAGTCGATCACAATTCCGAGAAGGCTCCGAATTGCACGATTTTCGAGACAAACGACGATCTAATGAGAGGATGACACGTATACGTGAAGATGCATGCCATGTGGAACTCGAGGAGAGGACACTTGGCACTTGGAGCGGGAAGCCAAGTGTCACACTTTATCTTGGCGAGAAGATTGTAGGGAAAGTGGCAATGAATGCATGTGGATACTATGTGTCATGAGGAGAGAAGGAAGAGGTGTTCTACACCTAGATGAGTATTCTCCACCTAAAGCAATTTGTTCGGAGGGAAAGAGGAGAAGAAAAGAGAAAAGAAAAAGAAAAGAAAGCAGTTAAAGAGAATCCAGTAAGGAAAGAGAACCAGCTAGCTTCTCGATTAACAAATGTGAGGAGTTGCAAAGAAGTGAACTAGATTCGGTGACTCTCGAGAGGTGGGTTCTCTCCTACGCTATTAGTCTTTGTTTAAGAGCCATGAAATGACCATGACCTAGCCCGAGTGGATGGTTTAAAGAATAATTTCGATAGAAATCGTTGTTGGTCAGGGACCGGTTTCGGTTCGTGTAGTTTTAATCGCAGCTTCGAACCGATTGTTGTACCGTAGTTTGGGATCCGAACAGATGATTCGTTGTGTACCGCGGCATACTGCTTTTCTGAGTTTGGAGATTGAAATCCGCTTTTGTGTGTTATCATTGCTTTGAATAACATGCGATTGTGGAGAAAATGATGTTAATATATATGCATGCTTGTTATATATTAACGCGGATGCTCGTGTGAAGCATGTATTATGAGTGTTGCATGTAGTTCCCATCATGCATGTAACATGAGATATTATGCAGTGACATTATCATTGCACGTGCACTGGGTCATAGCGTGAATTGGGTGTGAGTGCATGAATAAAATGGGTATTCTGAGTCAGTCTAACAACAAAGGATTCGGGCGGTTGTCCAATAAATTATATCTGAGGTTTGTCCAATGAATCCCATCTGGGAGGGTTGTCCAATAAGGGTTCTTTGAGATGGTCCAATGGTTTGATACTGGAGGTCCAAAGGTTTACTATTCTGAGGGTGGCCCAAGTGTAAAAATATTTAGAGGGGCTGTCTAATATCGTGAGGTTGTTTACTGGGTTTCAAAACAAAAAGCTTTGCTTTTGAAACTAGTTTTCATACATGGAAAAATTGCATGTATGAGAAAGTCAAGGAGGACTGGCATGACATAAACATTCATGTGTAGATATGCATATTTTATATGAATGTGTGTGAATGATTTATGGATTATGCCATTGCATGCACTTAGATGGGAGTAGCCCTCAGAGGAGACTTTCTATCGGGTATACCACCCCGTTGTGGGAAAATATTTTCGTGACGGAGGTACACCAAGAGAAGGCACTTCATGAGGTCTTAGTCGAGAGGAAGATCTAAGAGGGCTTATCGTGTTCTTTTGTAAAATTTCTCGGGTAGAAAAACCCAGCTTTTTGTTTTAAACTCGAACTGTCAAAATTTTGTACTTAGATGTAAATAAATTGTAATTAAACTCAGATTATATATTTAATACAATTTGGTGAGGGCTGTGTCTTGCCTCGAGGGGATGTTTGTCAGTGCCTCTAAACCATAGAAGTCAGTATATTTCGATCCTATGTATTGTACGAACTTGAAGATCAATTTTGTTGGGAAGTAAAGGTAATTTGGCCCATTTCCTTCTGAGTATTGTAGCCCCATCAGTAAGCTTCGATGTAGCTTTCGAACCCACGCAAATCTGGGACCTCTATAACCCAAGAGGCCTTTTACCTTAAGGGTCTCGAGAGGATGAGCCGTGGCTCGGCTCTTCCGTCGAACCGACTCTCGGGTAGAGCCGAGCTCTCCTAGATTTGACCTGACCTCGGGAAGAGTCAACAGCTGACCCTCGTCGAGCCGAGCCTCCCCCGGATGAGCCGGACCTCCCGTCAAAGCCGAGCCCCATTCCTGGCCGAGCCTGCCTCCCGACGAGCCGACCCCTCGCGCAGAGCCGAGCCGACCTCGGGCGCAGCCGAGCTCTCCCGGGATGAGCTGACCCTTTGGGCAGAGCTGAGCCTCCCGATGACCTGACCTGGGCTGGATGAGCCGACCTCAGCGCAGCCAGCCTCCGCCGAGCCGACCTCTTGCCAGAGTCGAGCTCTCCTCGCCGAGCTAAGCTCACAGCAGCCGAGCTCTTCTAGCCGAAATGACCTCTTCGCAGAGCCGAGCTCTTATGGCCGAGCCTCGCCAGGATGAGTCAGGTATGGCTGAGCTTAGCAGGATGAGCCGGTGAGGCCGAAATGACTTTGGCCGGGAGCTCGCCGAGCTCACAGTGGAACGAGCTCACCGTGCCAACTTCGGACGACCATAACTTTCTTGTCCGAAGTCCGTTTTACGCGTTCGTAGACTCTATGGAAAGCCCTTTGAGTCTAAAATCCATCCATATATGGCTAAAAATAATATGAGCTCATATTGTGTTCGAAAGAGACGAAATACAATAGGTACCTGTCGGTTCTGCATGTCAGTTGCTGCTTATATGAAGCGCTAACTTCGGATGACCATAACTTCCTCGTCCGAAGTCCGTTTCAGGTGTTCTTAGACTCTATGGAAATATAATTGAGTCTAGAATATGACCACATGCCTGTGGATGGAATTTGGTGCTCAAATATATCTGAGACGACCTCTTTTGGCCGAGCTGACCTCCTTTGGCCGAGCCGACCTCATCTAGGGAATGAGCTTGGCAGCGCCAACTTCGGATGACCATAACTTCCTCGTGCGAAGTCCGTTTTGCGCGTTCTTGGACTCTATGGAAATCTCTCTGAGTCTAGAATCTAACCATATTCCTGTGGATGGAATTTGGTGCTCACATAGTTTCTGAAAAGTTGATCATTGCACTGAGTGCACTAATTACTAGAATCTTGAATGAGAGGGACTATTTTGTGTCATTGATTAATAATTGAGTGACACGTGAATATGTGTGAATGAGGCTATTATATAGCTTGTTGAAGGTTTACCTATGAAAAAAAAAAAAAAAGACCCCCGGGATTTGGGGTGTCACAGATAGTCTCCGATAAACATTTTATTCAAAAAACATCGGACAATTAAACTGCTTTTTATGCAAAACAAATGATGTGATCCGATAAAGATTTTATTCAAAAACATTGGGATAATCTCGATAAACTATTTTATTCAAAAACCGGAGCGCCTCCGATAAACTTTTTATTTAAAAACATTGGACAATCTCTCCGATAAATGGGCTTTTATTGAAAAATAGTGGATAAGCCTCCGAGCAACGTTTATTCAAAACATTGACAATCTTCGATAAATCGTTTTATTCAAAGATACCGACAATTCCGATAAACGCTTTATTCAAAAACATTCGCAATTCCGATAACCTGCTTATTCAAAACGATTGAAATAAAATTCCTTGAGACTCCATTAGATGTAGTCTAAAATACCAAGCCCACCATCGAACGTCAAACACAAGATCACTTCTACCATGGTCGAACACCAAACAGTGTTCTAGACTCCCACTCATGCACTCACACCCGACTTCGACGGATGTCCTCAGGCATAAATGCAATGCATATGTCACAGATACCATTTCATGCCTACATGTACACCACGCGGTCACATGCAACATAATTCCATACACTACATGTCATGTCATGGATAAATTATATTTAATACATATAATTATTTCCATTTTATCTTTACAAATATATCACATACTCTCACACATTCAAAGATGTTATTCAATTTACAAAGTAATAACACATTAGTCATCTTAGCCATAATCCGGCCGCTATTTCGCCTGAAATAATCCGGACTTAGTCCGTAGGTGTCCATCTCAGGTCAATATCACACAAAAATTCAACACGCACTTCGCGACGTGCCATATGCTTCAAGCATTTCAGATACAAATTGAGCCAAAACGTGGTTCCGAAACCGTAATCCGACCATTCTCAACCGTCCGTGACCTGAACCCCCAATGTTCAGCCCAGGTTTTGGCTGAGCACTTTATCTTATTAAATTTTAGACTCAATGAGATTTTTATAGAGTCTAAGAACTCGTGAATCAAAGTTCGGACGAGAAAGTTAATAATATCGTCCGAAGTTGACATGGCTTCGATTCGCAACTACAGGCGTAAATCTGGGCACACCGCTTGCCATTCTACTTGGATTTTGCCATCCCGAACACAATGTTCATCTCGACAACTAAACCCCGTGAAACTCGGCTCGACCCAACACAACAACAACCAAAACCACACACATCTTAAATCGTCCTGAATCAACGAAACCTAGGCCATTACGCGGTCCCTAGCGTAAATAACTAGAGTAGAGGAAACCTACTCTCAGAGTGTAGTTCGGGTCCTTTGCCGCCCGGGTTCTACCTCGCACGATGTTGTCTGCCACCTCCTCCGTTCCTTTCTTCCTTCTTTCCTTTCTATTTTCTTCTTCTTCCTTTCTTTTCTCTCATTCCCTTCCCTTTCCTTCTTGCTGCACGCACCTCCTTTCCCATTTGTTTTTCCTTTTTTCGGATTTTCCCCAATTTTTCTTCATATATATGGTATATTTCCTTTTATTTTTTTTTATTTTTATATATATATATATTTCAATTTGTGGTGCCACCACCCCCCTCCCACTCCGCCCTCATGCATCGCCTTCATAGGCCCCTTGCTGACAGTGGCAAAGCCGTGTCTTACCACTGGTGCCACGTGGTCACTGCACCCACCCCGTAATTTTTTTAAAACCGTGAAATTCCAATAGTCTCAAATTGACAAGTGCTAGGATTTCATGAGACGATTCCAATCTGAAACTGCTTCATCATCCGAGATCTAGAAACTAAGCTTTTCCTCTGTGACTATTCCCACAAATGACCTTTTTCCATTTTCCAAAAAATTTTAAATTTAAATTTTTCACGGGTTTTAGAAATACAACCATCTAAGGGAAAACGGAAAAGGAAAGAAAAGAAACAAATCTGGTAGATAAGCTTCCTTCTTCTCTTCCATCTTCTTCTTCTTCTTCTTCAAGTCTCCTTCTTCTCTCAAGAACTGAACGTAAACTCTAGAAAAGGGTGAAAAATCTTCAAGAGGGAGAAACCCCAAGAGAGGGCCTCCCTCTCGTCAATTTCCAACCTCCAAAATGAACCCCCCTTTGTTCAAGCCCTAATTTCCCCTTTTTAATGGCCAAAAACATAGAGCAAACGAGATGGCTTCAAGAAAACATAAGCTGCTCCATCAGGCCAGAAGATGATGGATTTGGTGCTACGGTGTGGTGAAAATTGGAAGCTACTGGAGGAGAAGAAGCCAAAACACGTTGAAGCACGGGATGCTCACACTACAACGTGGGAGATGATCACGTTTATAGTGTGGACATTCTCACGCTATAAATATGGAGAACTCATGCCGGAGTGTGATTTCCACTCTTTCTTACGATTCAGCCAACGGCCGACCGTTGGAGTAACCTATTGACCCGCTGCTTCCTTTCCTTTGCTTCGACTTCTCTGGTCAGAATCTCATTCCTGACTCGAATCATGCGATCTTGGTGTCTAAAAAAAGCCCTCGAAGTCTAGCATCTGCCCATGCTAATGAGGGAGCTATAGAAGGACATCACATAGGAAAAATGATTACATGTTTGCTGCGACTGCATGATGACTTTGCCAATTTTTCTTCGATTTCGCTCATTTTCGCTCAATGGTTGGCCTAATCACAAAATTGAGAAAAGAGAGCATTAGGACACTTATTTATCTCATAAAACTACTAAAACCTAAGAAAAACATGGGGATAAAATGAGTATTTAAGATATATGCCCTCACACTCCCCAAACGTAAATCTTGCTTGTCCCTGGCTAAAGGAAAACACACATATATACAACACACTAAAACATATATGAGTGGAGAATGGTGCTAGCAACAAGATAGGAGAATACCATGACGAAGTTCTATGGAAACAATATAGCCTACATGGGATCCCAACACATTTAAGATCTTTAACGACAAGGTATTTATGGGCATGGTGATCAAGGTAAGCTTTGCTCTCAATTTATCAATGGATCCTTCCAAAAGAAACTCCATGAAAATGGTATGTTAGATCTCAAATGTGGACGGAGGTTCCAAGACACTTTTCAACCAAACTTAACTCACTCATTCGAAAGACAATAACAAAAATAGGCTAAGAACACACCTTTTATTCAATATTATAACTAAAAAGTGGGATGCAATGCTAGGGCGCTCTAGAAAAATGTCCATGTAATGGGGATCTGTTGGTGACTCCCTACCAGTTGGTTAAGGGTACCGAGCAGTAAGTTCCCCTCGAACTTCACCCCAAACACTCAACTAGAAAACCAAAGAACCTACTTGTGAGACTGAACCATGCTCTATCCCATGTAACGGGCAGTGAAGTCAATGACTCCCAACCAATTGGCTTAGGGCATTAGGCTTTGAAAGGCCCCTCGGACTATACCCGGATTCATCGAACAACTCATTTATTTGTTCTTTTCTTCTCATTTTTTTCTTATTTCGCTTTCTTTTATTTTTCTTTTTCTTTTTCTTTGTTTTGGTAATAGCCTTATCGTCTCTTTATCGAGGTGTCCCAACACTATGAAGTTAAGGTCTCTAAGGTAAGTTTGGTTTCCGAGAAGAAGATGTTGAAACCCTAAGTGGTACTCCACGAGATCAATCAGGTGTGTGTGTGTGTGTACAAGTTCCATTAAGGAGTTGTTCCTTGAAAAACATGAAGGCTTTACAATAAAGCCTCCCACAACCACTAGATACACTCAATCTTAGATTACATAAATGTGATAGTATCCCAAGTTTTGGCCAAATACACAAACTTTTGAAGCACAATGTCAAAGCATTCTCCAAGCAGTTATTAAGCATCAAATCAACTCATATGAGACACAAAACACAAACAAAAACATGCATTGAAATTAACCAAAGAACCAAAACAACTAAAAGGCTCAAAGCACAATATTCTAAAGCAAGTACCAATTATACCAAACCGTAACCCATTTCCACCCCCAAACTCAAATGTTACATTGTCCCCAACGTAATTAAACATGAAAAATAGAGGTAGGACTCCCTCACGACGAGCCGATCATGACCATTGGGTTGAGAGTTGCGTGATAATCGAGGGTTGCTCACCACCCTTTATTGGTTATCATAATCTTCCAAACTATGCATCCTCACAAAGGATACACTTTATTCATTATGTTCTTCTCATGCTTCGAGATAATCTTGAGCCTTTCGAACTCACAAAACACACAAACACAAAAAAAAAAAAAAAAACTAAGCAAGACTTACTAAAATAAACAAGAAAACTAAAAATATGAAAATGAAAGTAAGAAAAGAAAATTGTGCTTGGGTTGCCTCCCAAGAAGCTACTCCATTTTTCGAGTCCAACTAGACTTCACCAACTACTGGGATAGTGATTTCGCCTCCATCCTTCTAAGAGGCGTATAGTCAGGCTCAATCAACAACTCGAGCACATAGTCTTCTTACAATTTTATTATTTTATTTTTATTTTTCACAATGGTGGCTTCCCTTCCTTACACAACTGAACAATGCACTCTTCCAACTTTGGACATGGGGGGTTACTCTCAATTTCAACTCTTCATGCATGTCACCCCATGGAGCCATCTCCGGAATAGTCTTTACAATTTCTTCTCCTGTCGTGTCATGTGATTCTGGAGAAGTTAGCTCATCTTCTTTTACAACTAAGGTTTTCCATTCTTGTGCATCATTCTCCACTATTTGAAGCTTCTCAACTTCTCCATCATTGCTTGAGGTGATATCCTCATTGTATCTCAAGTCTTCTTTTTCTTTAATCACCCCAAGATTGAATGGCAAGTTCTTTCATTGACCTTTAAAGGACATTTCAACTATGTTCCCTCCCTCATTCATGTATTTGGCCACTTGTTCTAGTACACTCATTCCCTTCTCCATTGGAGGTTGTTGTAACTCCATTTCATGTTGAGTACAAGAAGTGACACTTGGAGTCTTTCACTTTTCCAAGCTCTCAAGTGATATGGGCTGAATTTGAACATTAGTCCTTGTCTCTCCTCGAGTAATCTGAATTCCTACACTAGGCCAATTTAGCCAGGATGGCTGGTTCATCCACTCCACTTTCAAATTTTGACTCCTCTTGTGAAGGTGTGTGTGCACCCTCCATGAGAATCGAGCTCGAGATGTTGTCAGATTAGCTTGAACGCTTCTTAGTTCAAACATGGTCAGCTTTCTGTGTTAAACATTTCCTCAGGGAGGTTCTTCATTTCATTTTGAACATAAAACCTAGGCAAAACCATCTTGAGAATAGTCCATATCACCCATTAAAATTTCATTTTCAACTCGACCATGGTCAAATTAGCTTCGAGATCTTCTCACTTCGCCATAGTTTTCTCTAGATTCCCTTGGCCATTCGAGCCCTGGGACTTCCTTTCAGCCCATGACTCAGCCACTCAAATTTAAGGTATCTTCCTGCTTGATATTTGGACATGGAGTTTGAAGATCGTAGCTTGTATTCCATGAGTGTGTTTGGGTGTGGGGCTCCATCTAAATTATGATCGTCATAATGTGGTACCGTATTAAACATAATCCATTGATGCACAAGGCAAGCCACACACTGACCCTCTTACTTGAGTCAGTTACCTTGTCAAGCCATTGGCCATTCCTCATTCTTAGTTGTTGAATACGATGATAATTCGGGGCTGTCAACCATGTAAGGATCCATTGTAATTGACACCTAGAAAACAAAAATAAATTCAAAAGTAAAATAGACAAAAAAGGAAAATAAAACAATACTAATTATATCCAAAGTAGAGTAAAGCTATTTTGAATCAATATTAATAAAAGCACCAATTCCCCGGCAATGGCGCTAAAAACTTGATAAGTTTCGATTCCAGGCTATGTAAAATAGTATGCCCATGTACAAGTGCACGCATTGCCTCAAGTAATATAATGATAAGTAAAAGTATCGTCCCACGAGGAATTGGGTTACTAAGTACCGACTCTAATCTAGCCTAGACTCTATTTGGATGGTTGAAAATCTATAAAAGGATCTAAATTACCCTAACTAAGCATGCAAGAAAAAATCAATCAAGACTAAAAGGCCTTAGGGGATAGATTTAGCCTAAACAGTTATGTATGAACCTCCTAACCAAATTAATCAATGTTTATTTCATCATGAAGATGGCGATTTCACTAGTGTATATGCAGATCTGTCTCGAGAATTCGCTCACTACCCTTTGTTCAAGCCCTAATTACCCCTTTTTAATGGCAAAAAACAGAGAGCAAACAAGATGGGCTTTGGCAAAAACATGGGCCTCAGATCATTAATCAGAAGGCGTGATGGATTTGGCGCTACAACATGGAGAAAATTAGAAGCTACTGGAGGAGAAGAAGCCAAACCATGCCTAAGCGTGATGCTTCATGCTATAATAAGGATAACCCATGCCGGAGGTGATTTCCACTATTTTCTTGATGATTTTATGAGAAACTAGTCGACCTTGTGAGCAACTAGTCGACTTGTTGCTCTTCCTTTTGCTTCTCGACTTCTCGAGGTTGTAACTTCTTCATACGGACTCAAAATCATGCGATTATGGTGTCTACTAAAGCCCTAGGCCCAGAATCTACCCATGCTAATGAGGGATCCATAGAAGGGCATCACACAAAGTAATGATTACATGTTTGTTAAGTGATCGCATGATGACTTTGCCGATTTTTCTTTGATTTCGCTCATTTGCGCTCAATGGTTGGCCTAATCACAAAATTGAGAAAAAAGAGCATTAGGGCACTTATTTATCTCATAAAACTACTAAAACCTAAGCAAAACATGGGGATAAAATGAGTATTTAAGATACTCATCAAAATTTTTGCTTTAATCTTTAGATTACTAAGGAAAAGAAATATGAGAAAAATAAAAACAAAAAATAAAAATCTATAAACAAATTTTATATTATTTTTAAATATATATATATATATATATATATATATATATATATATATATATATATATATATATATATATATATATATATATATATATATATATATATATATAATTATTTTTATTTTAGTCACTCTTTTATGATTAAACCAAAATAAAGAAAAAAATCATAGATGCAAGTACAAGGGATAGATAATAACTTTATGTGAAAATTTTATAAGCTCCCTAATCACTCAACTTCTAATGGAAGTGACACAGAGGGCCAAATCGTAACTAAAGAATGAGCCACCAAGCCGAGGACTGCTTAATCAAACAGAGACCCAAACACTTGGTCCAATACGTGGGGTAGGATAAGGATGGTTCATTTCTGTGTGTTGTGGTTAAATGATTTTTGTCTTTTAGCTTTCTCACATTTTTTTTTTTTTTTTTTTGCCAAAAGTGGTTATCTTGCTCAATTTCCTCAATAAGTCAAACTATTTGATCCATTTCTTCCTCCTTGCATCCAAGCACCACTTGAAATGCACTTAGGTTTTCGAGAACACAACTATGAGACTTCACCTTCAATTGTTTTCAAAAGTTATGTTTTGTTGGGAGGAACTCAAGTCTCATAATGTCCCAATATGGTTGGGAATGAGAATGCTTATGAGTTTATTAGCATGACACATCATACCTATGTGGATAAAAAAATGGTCCATAAGGTTTCCCAACAAGTGGTATGAGACTCGAGCCGAGTTCAGGCTTAATCGTAAGGTGTGTGTTGTAACGCAATCCCAACAACTGGTATGTGACGCCCCAATTCCCAAGGGGTCATTTTTTTTTCAATACACCGCAAATTCAGTATAAAACAACCTTTTTATTACAAGGGCATAAGGAAACCTGGTGAACTTTACCCTAACTGCATTTATACAAAATGAGTTTAATTTACAACTTTGTTCTTTTTGCATAAAGAGAAACCGGGAAGCTTTTCTACCCAAAATTTACAAGCAAGATACGTAACAAAGCCAAATCCGCCTTTTCTCAACTAATTTCTTAGACTCCGCTTTCGTTTCCCCGTGTACCTTTAGTACCAAGAACATTTTCACTCCACGCGATGAAAGCAATGCCTAATAGAGAAAACTTCCTACGAGGGTTACCTCACCTAAGTTCACATGCAATGCCATGTTCACAAAATTCATACCCATTCAAGTAAAAATTATGCCATTTTCTACATGAATGCCATATGCCAAGCCCCATGCTTCTAGTCCTCACCGACTCCCTCACACATGCATTTTTGCCATGTATGAAAATTATTTCTAAAACAAAAGGTTTTTTGTTTTAGTTCTCGCTAAGTCTGGCTGACGTAATTCACAAAATGTTGGACCACCGATATATATATATATATATATATATATATATATATATATATATATATTTTTTTTTTTTCATTCGACGACTGATGGTACCGTGGACAACCATCCGATAAAATTACTTCAAAGTCACTTCAAAGTCACGCCGTGTACTCACACCCTATATACACAATGTCCCCATGCATGTGAAATGAAATGCTACTAGATAAAATCTCACCCCTACATGCATAAATAAAAACTACATGCAATATATATATATATGTATAATCCATGCTTTATCCAAGCATCTTGTTGATCATTAAACATGCACCTATCAACATGTATATTCACAAATTTTGCATGTTCTTCATTTAAGCAATAACACACCAAACTGGGGGTTTTTTTTTTCAGTCTTACAACCCAAAAAATTCTGCATGCAAGCAATAACACACCAAACTGCATATTATCAACCCAGAAAGAGCATGCAAATTGAATTTTCTATCCAGTTTCATTACTAGAAAAACATAGCATGCAATTTCTTCACATTTTTCACATCAAATCTGCATGATATAAAATTGCTGCATGCAGACTCGTATCACCATCTTTTCTCAAAAACAACATGTTATTCATACAGAATACAACACATGCAGACTGGAATTTTTTTTCCAGTTTTCACAAACAAGAACAATAGTACACAAAAATCCAGCATTCAACATATTTTCCAGCAGGTTTAACTTGCACCAAAAATCCATTTCTGGCATCAAAATGCTTAGAAAATGTACATAGTTTGCATTCAAACTGTTTTGAGTCATTCATTTACATGCATGCATGCAACAAGTTCACATACTGCATGTTATACAATAAAAACTTAGACATGCAACTTGAATTTTCTATCCAATTTCATTACCAGAAAAACACAGCATGCAATTTCTTTACATTTTCACATCAAATCTGCATGATATAAAGTTACTGCATGCATACTCATATCACCATCTTTTCTCAAAAACATGTTATTCATGTAGAATACAACACATGCAAACTAGAATGTTTTTTTTTCTAGTTTTCACAAACAAGAACAATAGTACACAAAAATCCAGCATTCAACATATTTTCCAGCAGGTTTAACCTACACCAAAAATCTGTTTCTGGCATCAATGCCCAGAAAATGTATACAGTTTGCATTCAAACTGTTTTAAGCCAGCCCCCATGTTGGGACTAAACTCCATGGCAATTGAAAGGCCCCTAGACGAAGGGTCTCCCAAGTAGGAAAAGAACCTACCTTGTTGGAGTGTAGACCAACTCTTCCTTTCCTTCATTTCTTCTTCCTTTTCTTCCTTTCTTTTCTTCATTTTTTTCCTTCTTTTCTTTTCTCTTTCTCTCTTTGTCTATAATCATTTCATTTCCCCCACCTCCAACCACTAAGTTAGGTTTGAGTTAGGTGAAGGACACCATGCAGAAGATTAAGTTTGACACATGGCCATTGCTGTGCCATGTGTTTTCCATGCCAAAATCCTATCCACCTAAGTCATGCACGTTTAGTAGCATGACACGGTCACCCATGTGCCAAGTGTTCCCATGCTAGTGCGTCACATGGCACACATTCCCTATGCCACATGTCATCCCGTGATCACCTAAACGCCGAATACGTGGAAATTGACGCTTCTAATTCAACGAAATTTGATTCGCAGACCTAGATTTCGGTGGAGACTCCAACTTTAACTACAGAATCCATGTTGTCATCTGATATCTATAGAAATTTCTAAGTTTTCCGTTTGTACTGCGACGATAGTCTATCGTTTTGCAATTTTTTTTCGGGTTTTTATAGGTATCAGAGCCGAGTTATGGCTTAATTGTAATGTGTGTGCCCAAACGCAAGGAAATCCTGGTTTGGGCATGTTGTGAATCAGAAAAGAAAAAGAGGGGAGGGGACAGGGATTTAGGGAGAGAGAAAATGAGGCTAGGGTTTAAATATCTGGCAAGAAGATTAGACAACCAAACCTTGCTTATTTTGGCTCAAATTTGACGTGGTGATTCCTTACAAAGTGCTCTTAAATTCTAGTGGTTTGGATCGATGGTTAGCTCTCTCCATAATACCCATTTGGCTATTCCACCTTTGGTGAGAATTTTCCCTTTCTCTGAGTTATCTATCCTTGATGATGATGTTTGTTGCATTGACATTCCAAGAATGATATTCTACAATAATTTGTTGTTGTGAGCCTTGATCTAGTTTGCTTGCTAGAGAAGAACTTAGAGGGTGTTTGTTATTTTGGCTTATTTTTGAAAGCAAATTGCTTTCCGACTTTAGACGGTTTGTTTTTTTAATTTTTATATAACTTATTTTTTAATTTTTGAAAATTTTAAAAGCCAAATATTTAGAATCTCTACAAAATATTTTAAATTTTTTTAAAAATCCATAAATAATATTTAAAATATTATTAAAACATGATATATTTTAATTTTGTCTTCACTAATTTATTATTTTAAATTATTAATTTTATATATTCTATTTTAGTTTTATAAAAATAAATAAATAAAATAATTATTTTTTTGTAAGAATGATAATAAATTATTTATCAAAATAATTTATCACTTTAAAATTTTTAAATATAATATGTTACATATATATAATATATTATACAAATAATTTTTTATTTTATCATAATAATAAGGGTGATTTGATGAAAAGACATTTTGAAAACTAAATTTTGGAAATCTAATCATTCATTAATTTTTTACCTCATTTTGACAAAAATGCCCTCATTATTTTCTTGTATAAATAGTCATTTCTTTTCAAAGATATGTAAATACATGAAATGACAAATAACATTTTGTCCATTATTAGTCATTCTTCGAGAAAAACATGAAAATGATTAGCTTTAAAAATTTGAGTTATTTAAGGTATTTTAACCAATACCTCTATTCTTAAAAAAAAAAATCAAAGTGATATCATTATTACACAAACAAGTACTACTTAAATTATTTTTAATATATTTAAGATATTGATTTTAAGCATATAAAAACAAATAGCTTAATACTTAATGGAAATATAATATTAAAAAACAAATAATTTAATACTAATAGTAAGCCTTATTCAATATTTAGCTAATAAAAGTTCTATTCAACATTAAGTAAAAAAAAAAAAAAACAAACGCCTCTTAGTGTAACCTATCATTGTTATTGTTGAAATAGCGGAAGTTTTAAGTGGCCTATGGTCCTGTGGTTTTTATCCTTTTCATTTGAGGGTTTTCTGTCTCATATTGTGATTGATTATTGTCAGTTTTGGTTGGATTTATTGTGTTTGACTAGTTTGATTGTTGAAACTTATTTGATTAATAATAAAGAGGGCAAAGATCATTTTTAAAATTATTGTATTTAGTATTCTTTCCCAACACGATTTGATCTCTTCTCCCTTTTCAAGTTGATCATATCTGAAAGTGTTGATGCTCATCCGATCCAAATTTTCGAATAAGCAATCCGTAAAAATGCAGTGAGTGTCTTCTCTCACCTCTAAGCTTAAAAACACTTCGAAAAGGTATATTTGCGAATTGAGGTAGAAGAAGAGGAAGCCATTGTTGGACAGATACCGTAGGTATATCTAGATATTTTGAAGCGGTAGCATTAAATTGAAATTTCTTAGTGAAAGATTCATATAAGAAATATAGTTGTTTTGTTGAGGCAAACAAATATTTAAGTTAAAACAACATTTATTATTTATTTACATAACAAAATTTTATTTAAAATAAAATGTTTAGCTTTTTATGATATGTAATAAGAGTCACTTATCTTTCAAAACATAAAAAGAAAAAGAAAAAAAAAACACAATAGTCAATTATTCACCATGCCCAAAAAGTAATGATGGGGGAGGTGGATGGATGTAGCCTTGAGGGTCTTAAAATTCACTAATTGGAACAAAGTAGGAACATGATGGTATACACCACCAACTTTTTAGGAGAGCAAGCAAACAAGCCTACTGTAATTGGGCTTTTTAGGCATTTAGTTGAAAAAAAAATTCGAAAAGGTTTAGAAATATTTCTAACTCTAGTATAGTTTTTGTCATGTGGATCAAAATGTCTCTTGAAGAAACACTTTATAAAAATGTTTCTTGAAAAGATATTTTCTGAAAGTGTTTCTTGAAAAGACATTTTCTACATTGAAAAAAACTTTCTCTAATTTTAAAATTTTGAATTTATACTTAAAGTGTCATTTGAAGAGACACGTTCACAATTTTAAAATTTTTGAATTTACACTAAAAATGTCTTTTGAAAAGACATCTTCATATTTTTGAAAATTTTGAATTTAAACTAAAAATGTCTCTTAAACAAACATTTTATAAATTGTTGAAATATTATACTGAAAGTATCTTTTGAATAAACACCTTCATAATTTTTAAGATTTTGAATTTATATTGAAATTATTTTTTGAAGAGACACTTTCTAAAAAAATAGGACAAATCAAAGTGCCTCCTTTGAAGTTATATTAATTTCTAAATTTGTCGAAATGTTATACTAAATTTGCTCGAATGTACATTTTTTAAAATTAAATCGAAAGTGTCTCTTAAAGAGACACCTTTTAAATAGCTTTTTTCATAACTTTTTTTACTATCAAAACCCACATGTTGAAGCTTTATCCTACGTGTGCATGAAGCTTATGTGGAGAAAACTACACTATATTTATTATTAGTTTTCAAACCACACTTTTAAAAAAAAAAAATTTAATTTTTTTATTATTTTTCGGAAACATCCCACCTACCTCCCCATCATTACATTTTTGGTCATGGTGAATAAATGACTCTTGTTACATATCATAAGAGAATAAACATTTGTATTTTAAATAAATTAAGTTATGTAAATAAATAATATATATCATTTTAGTTCCTTTTTCAAAAATATAATTTTAGTTTAAATATTTTTGTCTCAACAAAGCAACACATTTTTTATATGGATCTATTTATATAGGTTCACTTAATGCTTTCTATTTCAAACATACTTGTGAATCTACAGTATATTATTATAGAAATAGAAAGAACGCCTAGGCTGAAATTGACTATAGGTGTTTCTTTTTGTACTTAATGCTAATAAATTTTTTGTTCAAAATAGTCCTTGATAGGATTAAGTATTTAGTTGTTTATTTCTTCTAAAAAAATCAATCTTTTAATTTTTATTTAAATTTTGAGACAATAAAAAACATTCAATAATAAATCAATTGAATATATAATTTCAATTGATCATAAAATATATAATTTTCTTTATATTTAATATCTAGTTTTTCTTATTAGAAAAACATTCAATAAAAAGTTAAATTTAAAAAAAAAAATATTTAAGCATTTTATTCAACCAAAATTTTAAAAATTTAATAATAATAATAATAATAATAAGATAAAAACAATACCACTTAAGTCACATTTGGGACCCCCAAGAAACGGAAAGCAATCACACGTCAAGCATTGGGAAAATCAAACCCCAAAAGGATGCTCTTTCAGATATCAAGTTCATCCTCATTCCTCAACTCTTTAAGCTTTTCTAACAATGGCTTCTTCCTCTTCTACTGATCCGCAATTATACCTTCCAAGTGTTCTTGATTTTTAGGAGCATGACGACACTCGCTACACTTTTACGCATCACCTATTCGAAAATTCGACCGTATGGACATCAACACTTTTAGAGACGATCAACTCGAAAGAGGAGGAGATCAAATCGTAACTTTTGAAAACTATCAAGAATCGAGAACTTCACGCTTGTGGTTCTCAAAACTATATGTTCATTCCAAGTGATGAGTTGATCAATATCATGCAAGGTGTGGAAGAAATGAATCAAATAGTCTTGCCTGTTCTACCACGTGGATCCTTATGATGTGCTTGAAGAAATGGTGGAGCTTCTGTGTGAAGCATTTTCTATTCCATGAAGGAAATGTAGATGAGAAAAAGATGAGAAGGTGGAGGGATTCATTGACTGAAGCAAACAATCTAAGTGGTTTCCATGTGAATGATAGGTACCTTCAACTTTCTTAATTTTTGCTTTCCATTCTAACTCATAAGGATTTAGTAGATCTATTGACTTTATTGAAAAAAAAACCTTGTAAATAAATCATGTGATTATGCATTTGGATTTTGGGAAGATTTTAAAATTTATTATCTTATATTTGGATACCTTAAAAAATGCGAGGATTTTTTTGAAAAAAAATTGGTAACAAATTTTATCCAACTTTTATTAAAAAATGAGCAAATTATTTTTTAAATGAATGAACTATTCATAAAAAAAAAGGAAACTATTAGGTTGGTAAGATTAATGAACAAAATGGTAGCTTGACACCATGAAAATGGTAGTTGATGGTGCTTTTGTTTCGATACCGGGCTGGAGCTTGTTGGGCCTGTCCGTCGGGTTTGGTCGAGTGCACAACCTACAAGGAAGGGTGGTCCGATGGGGGTGTGCCGGTCGCCTCTCGATGCTCTGCCGCTTTCTTTCTATGAACCCGAAAGAGAAAAACTCGGCGTATGGCTTTCAGGGTCAAGGCCTTCTTTCGGGGGGAATTGCTTGGTATTTATCGTGGGTGGTCACGATGACTTTCCTTGTTAGACGGTGATACGACATCTTCCCAAGTGGGTAGGGAATCTCTTCTTCCTTATCGCTAACTGAATATTAAAGGATAATTAGGGAGTCGTATTCGTGTGGGATCCTTCTTCCCTTAATGAGTAGATATCGAACTGCTGAGATGGTGCTTTCCTTCTTATGCCACAATCGTGGACAATCTGATTATCCCTGGCTTCACCGTCTACTCCACTGGCTTGTTTCGCCAGTTTGCGCCTTTGAGCAATCAGACGCCATTATGGACCGAGTCCCCAGTGAGGCTTATCACAATTTCACTGAGGACGCCAACCCATAGCTTTATCGATGGCTCGCTTCCCGGGCTTACGTTTCTGTGCCTATGCAAACCGATTTTTTAGCACTATTAGTCACCCTGCCCTCGTCTAAGTGAGCCGCAAGGGTCGACCGCTGGATCGAGCAATGAATTCCACGTGGCCGAACGGGGTTTATTAGTCTAGGCTTGTCGCTGTCAATCGCTTCGCGATAATGATGGCTTTTCTCGATTCTCACACCCATTTCGCTTAACGCTTGGCACCCTCGCCCTCAACCACACCTCGTCCCAAACCTTTTCTTATGGTCTTCTGTGATTTTTCTTCTTAAATCGTTTTGATCATCAAGCCAAGACTGCCTGGTGGTTTTCGCTGCCGATCTCGCTGGGGTCGTCTCTTATGTTTTGTTCCCTAGTTTGGTACGTCTTTCTTCTTCTTACCTAACACTTTTTCTTGTTTTGGATTTCGTGGGTCCCTGGTGGTCACTGTTTGTCTTCTCTTATACTTGCCCAATCATGTGTACTTCTGACCAATCGCTCTTCCGGGTTCACGATGTGGGGAAGGCTCACGAGGAGTCCTGAGTCAAGACGACCAATAAAGGGTCTAGTAAATTTCACATGGCCGATGTGAGCCATCTAAAGGGATCATCCATCCGCCTGAAGAGGCAAAGGAAAATTAGTGAGATTAGGCACCTGTGGGTCCGACATCCAGGTCGCAGCGGTATGGCGACGCCGTGGGTCCTAGTAGTGGTCGAGCCTCTTATGAAAAGCCTTCACACCCGCTATAATTTCTCATGCTCAAGTCTGTGCTCGATCTTCACTCCTATATCGTCTGTGTTCCCAAGATGGCTCGTTTCTTTAAAGCAAATTTTCAAGAATAACCTGCCTCGCTTTCCCCACCCTTTATCAAGAAGGTCTTACAACACTTCAACGTTTGCCCATCCCAACTTTCTCTCAATTTCTGGGGTGTTTTGGTCAGCCTTCTGGTCGTTTTCAAGGACAAGGGCCTTGGGGTCCCCAGCATAGCTCTGCTGTTGGACTTCTTTAGTGTGAAAGAGGTCGTAGAGGGCTTTCAGAGGCTTCTCAATCCGCTTAAGGTTAGGATGATCATTTTTGATCTTCCATCTTCCCACAAGCATTGGAAGGAGCGTTATTTCTTCATCGGGGGTTGTAACTAGGAGTACAACCCTACTGACCAAGAGGATACGCTTGGCATTTCGACCCTATGGATGACCCCAAAGAATCTGCGTGAGTTTTCGTCCGTGCTGGCCGGGGTTAGCTTTTAAAGGTTATGAGGCGTTCTTAACTTTGCTTTGGTTGTGTTTCGCCTTCTGTGTGTCCATTCCGACTCTCAAGTATGAGGATATGAGGTGAAGCAGCAATTGCCAAGTGTCTCCCAGGGTGTACTCGAAGGATTAGATCATATATTCCAGGCCTGTGTGAAGCCTCTCACCCCCTACTCAGCCCCCACTCAAGAAGCCTCAGGAGGGCCTTCCCATGAGGGGCCTTCTGCTGTGAAACCCACTCGGGAAGAGCTTCAAGCTCGAGTTGAGTCGTTGGCAAAAAGAAGAGAAGTGTTAAGCGCAAAGCTCAGGCTCCCCTCAAGAGCACCCTCGCGATTCAGGATAAGATCCTGAGGTTGGGATCATCTTCTCCGCCGTTGACTGCCAAAGAGCAGGGGTCATCTGACCACGTTCCGGCGAGAGGTCAGGCGCCTCCTTCCATGACCGAGGTGTCCACGGTGGCGAGTCCAAAAAATCCTTCGGGGAGGTTCGTCGAGCCTCATTTGGAAGTCCTACCCATTTCTGTTCGGAGTCCCTCAGTGCAAAATGCCAAGCTCCTTCATACGACGCCGGAGGATGAGGGAACGGATTGCTTTGGAAATAAGGGGGATAAGGACTCGTCGTCATTGACCCCTGAGCTCGCTGTCATCGCACGTCCATCCTACTGGATTCTCGACTCTGAGGGCACACGCCAAGTCCGGCTGAGGAGGCTCTACTTATCGTTTCAGTGGGAGCGACCATCAGAGTGCTCCAGACGCCTTTGTTTTATCTGGCCCACTACTCGCTCAAACTATCCCTTAATTTTATCTTGTTTCGCAGATGGCTACCCATATGAAAGCCCGCGAGGAGTGGCTTAGTTTACGAGGTGGGCTCTACTAGAGCAGTGAAAACATATAAAGCTAAGGTCGCCTCCCTAACCTCCAAGAAGGCCGACCTTCAAGCTCGGATGCAACGCCTTGCCGTGGATGTCGTGAAGTATGAACTGACCAAGCATGCCTCGAGCACTCACGATACGAGCTGAAGATAAAGAAAAGAAGGCCTGAAACTGAGGTACCGAGGATGACAGGGCGATCATGATGAGTTGTGGGCCGGGGACGAGCCACACGTGGTCCGCTACGAGTCAGGTGTCAAAGCCTGAGATGCCGAAGCCACCAGAGGCTTCAGGTCGTGGAGCTCAAGCGCCTAACTGAGGAATTCCATGGGCTTCGTGGAGATCTTAAGAGGCAGGAGGCCTTGGTCAGCCAGAAGGAAGGGGTGATTGTTGAGCTAAGAGACGAAGCTCCGCACCTCAGGCCTCCCGGTGGCTTTCTTCAAAGGCAAGGTTACTAAGGTTTTCGAGTTCGATTTCACCCTGCAACCCTCGTCGAGGGGAGGCGGGAAGTCCGACTCTAACGACAGTTTTAATTCCTTGCATCTTCAGATGCCCCCCACCGTCTCCTCTCCCCTCGGGTGAACCTAAGATCGATGCTCCCAGAGGCTCTGACCTCCTACCTCGATTGTTAGGACTTCACCTCCTGATTTACATGGTTCGGAGGTTTGGGTAACTCGAGGCGCCTGCAGTCCCGTCTAATATTTAGCTCTTCCCAGAGTTTCACTACTCCGCTAACTTCTGCTCATCCTCGACTCTATAATGTCAATTCGATTTTTATCGACATGTGGATATTTCATTTTTATCCCCTTGACCTTCTTCGCTCTCTTTACCATCATATTTTACAACTGTATTTGCTTTCCGCTATTCTGCGCTCCTTGATAACTAAGTCATGTGCGTACGCTTCGAGTTACGTGGTTTTATTTAACCGAGCTATCGGGCTCCATTGGTCAGTCATGTGGCTTCGACGAACTTGGTTAATGCGGCTCTTAACAAACCGAGATATATGGATCTTTTGATATCCGAGCTCCAGTGGTTCTTAGTGAGCCGGAAATACGTGGCCTTCTCGGGAAACGCAGAGTTCTTGAGTTAAATCAACTACATGGCTCTTAACAACCGAAAGCCACGTGGCCTTTGATATTCGAGCTCCCGGTTCTTATTGACCGAGCTATGTGGCCTTCGAGATGCATGGTTTTTGTTAACCGAGCTACGGGTTTTAATAAACCGAGCCACGTGGCCTTTGATATCCGAGCCGCCGGGCTCGGTCATAAGCTATGTGGCCTTCCAGCCAGCTGGGTTCTATCGAACTGAGCTACTTCGCCTTTCCGAGCCGCTGGCCTTTGTTAAGCTAAGCTACGGGCTCTAACAAACTAAGCTACGCGGGCCTTGATATCCGAGCTCCTGGGTTCTTATTGAACTGAGCTATGTGGCCTTCGAGTCGCGGTAAGACCCGAGAAAATTCCTTACCAAAGTAAGTGGGCAATCATAATTTCCTACAAACTCCAAAATTTTTCTAGATTCGACGATGAAAACTGGACACCGTTGAATCATCTCACGAAATCTAAATAACACGTCGAATTTCTCATTTAATTCGAGACAATGAAATTTGCACATTTTTTTCGAGGTGACTGGCACGAGTGAAACGACATGTGTGATGTGAAAAAGTCACCTGAGTAACGTACTCGTGGGACATGTCAGCAAGAGGTAGAGATTGTGAAATGGATGGCCGAGATAGTGCCAAGTGTCAAAATAGTGGAAAGAAGGGACATAAGTGGAATTTTGGGAAATGTTAATGAGGAAAAGGACAAAACATGAATAGTGGTCTTCTTCTTCAAAAGGAAGGAGAAAACGTGCGGGGGAAGAACAAAAGTGCAGGAGCTAGGTTTTTTATTTTTTTAGTGAGAGAGGGAGTGACTTATCTCTAAGATCCCGAGCGATCTGACCATTCTGATTTCTTCTAGGCCAAGAAGCAAAGCTAGCTCTATAGCTTAAGGCTCAAGTGGGCAAGCTCTGCTTAGGAGTTTCGACAAACCTCGTGAGGTAGGGGTTTTATCCTTACTGAAAGCTACACTTCCTGCTTAAGTGTTTTGGTTAATGATTGAGTTGATTTGAGGCCGTGAGGCCGCTGATCGGTCCCAAAACTTAGGACCGACTGGTCGGGATTTTGGAGCTCGCTTCGGGATGGGCCCATGGACTATTCGGGCTGCTTCAGGTTGTGATTTATGATTAAATTACGTTGGGCGCAGATGAGGCCGGAATGTATTATGGATTTCGTTCACAAAGGAACTGAGCAAGCAGTGATTGACCGTGAATAGTTGAACTGAGGGTTTCACTGTTCACGTGAATAGTGTTCACAAAATATTTTGTGAGAAAATGTGTTTGGTTGAGTAATTCAAAATTGAATTGCTCGTGGTTTGTTAATTAGCCCACGTGAGCCAATTTCGTGTAATGGATTTCGAGAATTAATACAACATGTTGTTTGCGGATTTAATTTATGTCAATATATGCATGATGATGTATTTGCATGTGTTATATAAATTGTGTTGAAATGGCATAAATGTGCATTTCATATGCACCTGGCACCCAGAAATTAGGTGTGTGTGCATGGCATGAAAGAAAAATAAAAGAACATGGTTATGGAAGGGAATTTCATAGGATGATTTTCCTGAGAATGGTGTCAGAGAGATGGTCCTACAATTACACGTCTGAGGAGCCCATGTATTGTTTTGGGAAGGTTCCTCCAACACATTCGTCCTGAGGGTAGTCCCATATTTTTACCGAATCTAGAGGACAAGAACAAAACAAGCTTTGTTTTGAAACATATTTTTCTCATACATGGCTTTAGTAAGTGTGAGGAGCCTCTGCGGAGGACTCTGGACATGGGTCACTATTTAGACATTCAAGTAGGATCACCGACTCGCTTGAGTGCAGGTTACATTTAGATCATCAGATATGCACTTAGGTGGGGAGTAGCCCATTTAGGGTGATTCCAATACTGGGCGATAGCTCACCCTGTCATTTCAGGTACAAGGAGCGTTCGAGGAGACGATTTAGTTTAGAGGCTGATTTTGAAGAAAGTCGGGTTGTGGTTTTGATGTTTTAGGATATATGTATTAGAATTATAATTTTTAATATGTATTTGTATTAAGAGTAATGTATAACCTTAACCACAGTAATATAATTACTTGAATGTATTTTGGATGAGTATTTGCTTATGGGCCCAGAGGCCATTTTACCAAAGTATGGGTCTTGAGATACGAGACGATAGATTTTCCACAAAGTTGACTTCGTAGTCAACTGACACCTGCCTGGGGGTGTCACAGGCTCTTGTTAAACCGAGCTATGTGACTCCAACAACCGAGCTACGTGGCCTTTGATATCCGAGCTCCGGTTCTTATTAAATCGAGCTTATGTGGCCATTCTCGAGTCACAGGCTCTTGTTAAACTGAAGCTATGTGGTTTCAATGTGAAGCATCGGGTTGGCGAACCGAAGCCACGCGGCTCTAACAAACTAAGCTATGTGGCCTCTTTGACCGAGCCGCATGGCTCTCTTCGACCTCTCGAGTTATGTGGCTTCTTTTGGACCGAAAGCTACATGACTCTTCAAACTGAGCTACGCGGTTCTTCGACCGAGCTACTCTCGCCTTAATATCTAAGTTCCTGGGTTTTTTCATCTTCCTGTCCTTAGGAAAGTACGTGTAGTTTTTAATGCCGGTCTACGGAGAATCGGAACAGACTGCGTGACTTCCCAAGGTGTCCAATATTCTTTATAAATAACCGCCTTCCTTCAAGGGTGTATGTTATACGCCACTCCCTGCTTTATTCCTCGTCTTCTCACCACCTTCTCGAGTTCAACCCAATGAAGCTTTGGTGGTTTGATCACACGCATGTAAGTCCGCTGCGGTCGCGAGGGTCGACTGCTCTCGTTGTTCCTCGCCATTTGTCAGTTGTGTTGTTCCCAGTCCCACCATTTGCGGAGTCGGTGGTTGTTCCCTCAATCCCGCTATTCGATGGATTTAGTTAGGAACACGTTTGAGGGGGCGATGTGTTTTGAATGCTTCAAGGTCTGCTCCTTATGCCATACCTCTCCTCCCATCTTTCTCTTTGGCTTCCTTTTTCTCTTCAGAGTTTTGGCTTCGGTGGTTGTCACGGCTGTAATTTTCTCGAGATGTAGAGGATTCGTTGTCGATTGTACTATGAGATGTAGAGAATGGTTTTTGGTCGACAATTTTCAAGATGTAAAGAACGGTTTTGCTGATTGTAATTTTCTGAGATGTAGAGAACGGTTTTGTTGATTGTAATTTTCTGGAGTAACCGTAATTCTCTAAAATAAAAGTACAATCTTTTGGAAATAGGTATATTTGCCTAATGTTTCATGTAACCTTCTAGGACCTTTTCGAGCCCCGTGGATTTCTGATAAACCGAGCTCCCTGGTTCTTTCTTTATGATTTACGAGAGTAGGCAGGCCGAAAATAAACACAAAAACTGTTATTTGAATGAAATTAAAACTACTGCGTTTTATTAATAGATACAATCTGAGGTTCACTGCAAACCGCCGAGGTGCTTCGCATTCCAGGAGGATGCAAGGTCTTCTCCCTTCTTCCGCTCGGGCTCATGGTTGCTAAGCCTGATTATCCGAGGATACGATATAGGGTCCTTCCTCGTTGGGTCCTAGCCAGGAGGGGGTCTTTACTTGTCGGGCAGAAGTTTTCGGAGTACAAGGTCACTGGCTTAAAACTAGGTCGACTCTTCGATCGTAGTACTTGCTATTTTTCCTCGAGAACTTCGGGCCGTGATTCTTCGAGCCTACTCGCTTCTCCTCCAAGAAATCAAGGTTTGCCGAGACTCCTCGTCAGGTCAGGCCATTCGTGAACTCGACCCTAGGTGACTTGAGCCTAACCTCAACAGGGGCTACCACCTCGGTGCCGAATGCCAAGGCGAACAGAGTTTCTATGGTCGACTTACGGTACCAGACATAGTACCCTGTGGGAGGTATTCTACCCATTTTCCCTTTAGGTCTTCCATCTTAGTCTTTAATGCTTCCTTGAGAGTTCTTATAGTGACTTCTGCTTATCCGTTGGACTACGGATGAGCCGGGGATGAATAGTAATTCTTAATTCCGAGCTCAACGCAAAAGTTTTTGAATTTCTCGTCGTCGAATCGCTTCCACATCTGATACCAACGCCTTGGGATTCCAACCTACAGATTATGGACCGCCTAAACGGTTGCGACCTTTGCTCTATGGATTGTTGCCAATGATTCGGCCTCTATCCATTTGGTGAAGTAGTCCACTCCTATAATGATGAATTCTCATTGACCTCTTCCAATGGGCAAGGGCCCGAGTATGTCTAATCCCCATTACTGAAAAGGCCAGGGGCTCAAACGGGAGATGGGAGATCTTGGCATGTTTTTAACAAATTTTGCATCTTCTGACTAGTTATGTGGTGTCTTTAAGCATCGTGGGCCAATAATATTGTGACACCCCATTTCTCGGGGATCCGTTAACAACCCCGTCAACCCGCGGAATATTCGTGGATGTGGGGTAACCCGACACCACTCCATTGAGTCCCCTTTTCTAAGACTCAAGATTTAATGAAAATTGGGCAAAGTCTCCTTTGTACGGGGAGCTCTACCCAAGATACAACCTGTCCCAACATTGTACAACGACCACACCGGGGTCCACACGCTGAGGCAAAATGGCCACTAGCTCCATGCATCAATACTCACAAAAATACAACAACTATATTACAATAGTTCAAGAGTTATTACATTACTCTTAATCAAAACATATATCGAAATTTAGCATTCTAATACATGTTTTACAAAATAAATGCCAAAGCCACAATCCGGCTTTCTTCTAAAAAGCGGCCTCTAGTGAGCGCCGTCCTCCCGTACACTCCCTGTTCCTGAAATAATGATCCCTTGACAAGGTGAGCAATGCCCAGTAGTGATAATCCCTTACATGGGTTACTCCCCACCTAAGTGCACATGTAATGGTAACCAAACACACTCAAGAAAATACATGATCCTACTTGAATGTCTACATGCCTAATCCCATGTCTTGAGTCCTCATCGACTCCCTCACACATGCCTAAGCCAAATGTGAGAAAATACGCTTCAAACAAAAGGTTTTGTTCTCAAAACTTACTACTAAATTTCAGAATATATCGACAACCCTTCGGCGCTAATCATTTTAATCCGAAAATGTCACGGGCCAAACCCTCCGAGATGAACCTGTTGATTAACTCTCTTCTAAAGCAAATTCTTCTGAAAATCTTTCCTTGAAATTCCTTTCTACAACCGTTTTCTATTTTTCTTTCATTTTCTTTCATGCCATGCACTCACACCTACTATCTAGTGGTGCTCTTAAGGCATATGGAATGCATTATTCCATTTCCACACACCATGCTAATATATTTTATATGTATATATTAACAAAATTTAATTCACACATAATTCATATTATTCAATTCACAATCAATAACACCAAATTAGCTCAACATGGCTAATAACAACTAAGCACCATTTTGAATCACCTAACAACACAAAAATCACACAACATCACGTGAATAGTAGAACCTGTGGCCTGCATTGTTCATGTGTACACACAAGTGTGGATTTTCTTCACTTGGCTCAAAGATCAAAACACGCCTATCCAGCCTCAACAAATCCCATCCATTAAAATGGCTCTAGCCAAAGAATAAACCAAGGTAGGAAAAGATCCCATTCGAGTCAGTTTAACTCCACAAAATCTAAGTGCTTCACGCTGCACCTCACAGAACAACTTCTTGCTTCTTGTCCCGAAGAGAATCGACTGGCCCGGGAAGTTGGGAAATCTAGAGAAGTCACTCATTCTCTCACCTGGCCACACCCACTGCACGCTTCCGAAAGAAACTAGTGGAGAAGATGAGTCTGCCTCTTTTATTATTTTTTTTCAATAATTCCATCCGTTCTTCATTTAACTATTCGACGAAAGGGCCTTTTTGACACTTGACTTAATCTAAGCCATTCATCTCCATCCTCTCACTAATCATGCAACATGTGTCACATGGGTACATGTAGTAGGTGACTTTTGTCACATCACATGTCTCTCACAATCCGTTACACGACACCCAACACCCGGTGCCTTGAAAAACGTGAATTTTCGACTGTCTTGGAATTAGATGAAATTTGATGTGGTAGCTATATTTCGCGAGACGATTCCAATGGTGAAGTCCATTTCATCATCCGAGATCTAGAAAAATTTCGGATTTTGACCGAAATTACCATTTTACCCTTTTTCAGAAAATTAGAATTTTCTCGGGTTTTACAAATACCCTTGCCTCAAGGTTTTTCCTACCAAGGTCCATGCTCCAATATGGTTGCCACCGTGAGATTCCTTGCGGTACCTCTCACGAGTCTGCCTTCCTTTCCTAGCATTTGAGGAGGCTGAAAGCCCTGCCAGAAGGGTTCCTCGTGAGAATAACGACCGGGCCGATCCTCGTTCTCGCGATGCTTCCTTCACGCTTCTAAGAGTGTACCATCCAACAGATAGTCTCGCATGGGGTCCCCAGCTCAAGCACGTCATTACTAGGAGGACTCTATCGTTGTCGATGTTTACCGAGGGTCCTGCGGAGGTGCCTCGACCGGTACTCGCCGCCTAAGTCTTCGCGCGCTCGCTGCTAGCTTGGCCAAGGTGTCTTCCCGTGAATTCTCCGTTCTTAGGACGTGTCTGACCTGCACCCGTACGAACCTTTTGAGCAACTCTCGTACCTTTTTGAGATAAAGGATCATCTTTTCACCTTTCGCTTCATAGGAATCTTCTATCTTTCTTCCCACCAACTGGGAATCACTGCATACCTCTAATTGATCAGCCTCCATGGAGTGGGCGAGGCTAAGCCCGACAATGACAGCTTCATATTCGGGCGAGCACTGGAGGCCTCGAATTAACTGAAAAGGTGATTCCACGCTTCCACCCACTCGGGAGGTCGAATCGAACCTCGAATCGATTCCTTGAGCATCGACACCCATCTACGACAACTCCGCACGGGAGGCTCACGCGAGCCGGGTGGCTTCGATAGGCTCCACGAGGTAAATCTTACGATGTAATCTACCAAAACTCGGGTCTTGATCGTTGTTCTTGGTTTGTACCTAATGTCGAACCCACTCACTTTTGGCTGTGGCCCATTTTAACAAATTTTCGAGGTCTCGATTTATGCAAAGATTTTCTTCTATCATGCTCATTGAATCTCGATGGTGTGGGTCAGCATGGTCGGTCTTTCGCTATGGTCACCAATGCTGTAATTAGCTTCTCCATCTTCTGATACCTTCCTCCGCCTTAGAGTGCAACTACAAAGAGAATAGGACCCATTGGCCGCAGTTTCATCTCGCTCGACCAAGGCCGCACTAGTCAAGAAATCGGAAATGGCTAAGTAGAGCGTAAGAAGTTCCCCCTCTGAAGGGCTTACCAGAATAGGGGGGAGCTTAAGTAGGTTTTTAGCGTTGAGAACGCCTCTTCGCATCGGGTGTCCCAGTGGAAGGCCTTTTTCAGAATTTGAAAGAAGGTCTGACATTTGTCATCGATTCGACGTTTCTACTCGCCGTACTATCTCGGGTCGCTACCGGATTTCTTTTAGTGTTTGAGGGTGGTTGCATGTCAAGCACGAATTTTATCTTATATGGATTCGCCTCTATTCCCCTGTTGTTGACGATGAAACCTAAGAACTTCCTTGTGGAGACTCTGAAAGCACACTCTGGGTCAGTTTAACTTCATCTCAGAGTCCTTCTCAGACTCCAGAACAATCTCGCCTAGGTGGCTCCATGGGAGCCCCGCCTTTAATCGACTTCACTAGCATGTCATCTGGCGCGATACCTCCATGGATGTGCCTATCTGGTCGAACATCTGCATTAACTGGAGCAGGTGGCTCTGGCCGTTCTTAACCTAAACGACATCACCGATAACGCACGCTCCCCGGCCTGGCCACGAACGCAGGTTTTCGGCTGCCGGTCCATTCTCGACCGATTATAACCGAGAAAGTGTCCATGAAACTCCAGGAGTCAGGCCAATAGTGGCGTCCACTCAGAGGTCGACCAAGTGGGGGAGCTATTTTGGGCAAGCCTTGCTGACATCAAGAAGTCAATGCGTAGTCACCATTTGTTGTTCGGGCTTTTTACGAGAACCACGTTAGCCAACCGATAATCTACTTCTGATAGCTCGCTTCGAGGAGTTTGTCGAATTTCCTGCTATCGCCTTCGCCTTTCTAGTGGCAAACTTTTTCTTTTCTCGTTTGACTTGCTTCTGAAGGAGGACTAACATTCAAATTTCGCGGGTGATAATCACGGTCAATTTCTTCCATGTCCTCGCTTCCGCGAATACCTTACATTTTTCTTTAAGAAGTGGATGAGGAGGTCTTTGACGCCCCTACCACTTGGATCTACCGTAAAGCAGGGGTGTTCGGGCCGTCTTCAAGTTGTACCGTCCCAAACTCTTCTCGAGGGCATTGGCTCCAGGTTAATTCGCCTCTCATGTCGAGCTCATCCATGCGGATGCCGGGCCAACTGCCGCTCATCATGTCAAGTAGCACTCCTCGCTACCCGCTGGTCTCCTCCCTCGAACCATTCCTCCTACCCGTTTCCTCCGCCGGGAATTTGACAACCATATGATAGGCGGAAGGGATGGTGATTCGTGCCATAGTAGGGTGATTCGGAATCAACAAAATTTATATCCTAAGTTCCTTCCCATCAAGCCGTGAGCAAAGCTATCAAGCAGTATAAATGTCTGTGTGGCCGAACACAGGATGGGTTTTCTTCTTACAAAATGATTTAAGTGAAGTCAAAATTATGAATTTGGTTTGATTTTCAGGTTTGGTTAAAAAACAAGAGATTTGGGTTTAAACTGTACGTACAAGTTAAAATGCAAAATAACTCTCAAGTGTTAGCTACCGGATTCGTGGGTTCTAAAGGTCACCGAGAGTCCTCTTCGTCATTTCCTCGCGTTGGGGAGGATGACCTATAGTCATCTCCCAAATCGGATCTTCATTAAGCTATAAAACCTAACCTAAAATATTTATCCTTTTGAAAAATGGAATCCACTGGCCATCAATGCTCTTGGTCATTAAAACACAAATCACCTTGACTCACCCAACAATGGATCATAAATGATAACTAACAAACATCAATGGATCTAATATTAAGCATCCAATGAGCCTAAAGATTACTACAATAGCCATTCAAGGGGATTCAGCGGATGAAACCTAAGTTAGAAGGAGAACATGACGATGGTCAGGAGTATCCGCGTGAAAAACAGTGGGACCGGGCCACCTTCGTAGCCCGCCCAACAACCTTCTCGTCAAGGGCAGGCCTTAATAAACATCCTCCGAAATGTCATCCTCGCAGGTGTGTTTCGCAAACGAGAAAAGAGAGAAAGTAAGAGAAAGTGGAGAGAAAAAGAAAAGAGCGGGAAACGGGAGCTGAAAGCTTCCCCAAAAATTTATCAAGGATGTCATTGATTGCTACAAACTCGACTCTAGCTTATATACTACCAAAAGCAAGGGAAAATTAAAAACAAACCAAAACAAAAACTATTACAAGGGTAGAGCGAGAAAACCAAAACTGAGTCGCTTGATAAAAACAGAGCGCATAATTTTCGCTATGCATAGTGATTTTCGCTATCATAGCGAAAATTTAGTCATAGAGAAAATTGAAAATTTTGTATACAAGAATTTTCGCTTATGATATTTAAAATCTAAATGAGAGCGAAATTTCGGGTAATCGCTCATCACCGTTTCTATCGTCCCTGTGGCTACTATCTCCACTGCCTATTCCATTTCTTCTAGCTTTGATATCTTCATTCCCATTACGAAATTGGATGTAAAACCATATGAAATTGATGGAATCAACCCGACTTGTTATAATTGGATTGACACGACGTGATTAAGCCTCCAATTCCTGCAAAACTACAAAAATGCAAATGAATGCATCAAGAATAAGAGGGACCGAACATGTCACTGGGTTAATTATAACAATTAGTATACAAAAGCGCTTAAACCTATTAAAAATAGTGGTTCAAAATAACACTTTTCGGGCACTAATCGATGGCCCTGGTGACATCGGGGAGAGAAGGGGCTCACCCAATAACATGTTCTATGCCGATAAGGCCTCCACATGAGGAATTTTACCTTCAAGGCTGCTTAGCAGCCGTGGTCTCCCAGCGAGTACTTGAGCCAGATTAATCTCGGGCAAGACTCTCTCCTGAGAACTTCAAAGAAGGGCAAGCACGGCCTAACTTCTCTCTTCATCGCTCATTTTGTCAAACCTCGATGCAAAAGATGATGTCGGCCGAGCTCCCATTGTCAATCAAGACCCTGTGAACTGTTTTGTTGCCACGACTACCCTTATTACCAACGAGTCATCATGGGGATGTTGGCAGCTTTCCATGTCGGAGTCCGAGAAGGTTATGGTGGTATCCAAGCAAGGAGCTAGACACTACTGCACTCCACTGCCTTCCTCGACCCTATGCCAGGTAGTGAGCCTTCCCGGGGTCGAACTGGATTCCCTACTACTCAACAACTCCCCAGACGCGACGATCTCTCCCAGGTCATTGGATGTCGAGCCTGGGTCAGTGGCCTTCATGACGGTGAGGAGGTGCCCGGTTCGATCTTTCCGGTGTCAGACCACGGAGGTGTCCATGCTCATTTGGAATTCGATTTCTTCAACTGAATACAATCATCTATTCGGTGCCCATGATCTTTGTGGAACTCGTAGTACTTAGTTATGTCTCTTTTTGCTGGGTTTGTCCTTATCTGAGATGGCCACCTTAAAAAATTCTCATGTTGCACCTAGTATAGGACTTGAGACACCGAGGCCGTCAGGGGGGTGAACTATCGAGGTGGGTACATTGAGTTTCGTCGGGTGGACTCAAGTGGTCCCGACGCTACTCCTTCTTTGTAGATCGATCTCTCGTCGCCTCCATGGAGATCCGTCTTGGTCTAGTCATTTTCAGTATTTCGCCTGCTTTTTCTCGCCCGCTTTCTCCTCGTGACAAGAGCTCCCCCGTCGACATAAGGGCTTCCCCTGTCGAGATGCACTGGCTTTCATGAGCACTCTGCCATACCTCCCCTAGAGCTCCTTCGAGACGAGAACATTAGGTCTGGATCGCATGCCTAGCCTACGATAAAGGCTGGTGATTAATGTAACTTTTCCATCCAAATGTCTACCCAATGACCCGAGTCAACCCTCCCTGACTGCAGACCTCGTAAGCCAGCGCCTTGCTCACTGGGCCAACTGTGTGGTAGCCTGGACTCCCACGCCCGAAAGCTCCGATGAAGTGACACCTAAAGCATGGAGAGAGGGATGAGACGAGGCTGGCTGGGAGCCCGCCAACCATGCCAATGCCCAGCCACTCCATCCGATTCTTAGCAGGTGTCGAGTGGTCTACTGGTCTGCTCCATCGAAATCTGACATGCAAGATCGAACTTTGTTCTGTGAGGGAAGTAACCCCTACGTGAACTGGATTCCGTTAGTTAGATAGAGCGGTCCATTGATACTGCGCCTCGCCCCTTATAGCCTTTTATAAGCGGTCAAGCTCTGCTGATGCCTTGAAACTTTGTTCCTAAGATTGCGCTCCTCGCCAAGGGGTCTCGATTTGTGGGCTTTGGCTGCCTTACCGTGCCTTCCGCCGTGGCTATCACCAGGTCCAAGCACCACGGCGCTCCCCGGTCTCGCGCCTTCACTCAACGCTCTGCTGGTTTCGGCAGCGCCGCCTCGTGGTGGGAATGGCCACGCCTTCATGCCCGCGGTGGTACTGCTGTGGGCGCGCCTCGGCTCGCTAGCTCTCCAACTCCCTTAGCAACGCCGACGACGACTGAGGCTTCCATCTCGCTATTCGTGATGTGAAGGGCCTCGGAGCGCTTCTCGCTTCATCGCTAACATCGCCCCAGTTGGCTCAAGGCTCGGGATTTCGCGTGATCCGGCCATGTTTCGAAAGTCGATACCATCAACAGAAATCTGATTTGTAGCGAAACGCCGTTCTACTGCATTTCGCCACAAACTGATGGTGCTTGCTTACACCGCTGGTGCTCATTGAGTCGCTGGGCCCGTCCGTCGCCAGGCTTTAGTGCACAACCTATAAGGAAGGGGTGGTTCTACGGTGTGCCGACCGCCTCTCCGTTAATGCCTAAGTCGCTTTCTTCTTATGAAACGAAAGAGGAACATCCGCTACGGCTTTTGCGGGTCGCGCCTTTATTTGGGGGAATTGCTTGGTATTTATCGTGGGTGGTCACGATGACTTTCCTTGTTAGACAATGATACGTCATCTTCCCAAGTGGGTAGGGAATCTCTTCTTTCTATCACTTTAATCGAATATTAAAGGACAATTAGGATCCAGACTGTGATCCTTCTTCCCTTAATGAGTAGACATCTGATCATGGAGATGGGGTGCTTTCCTCCCACGCCACAACCGGTGGACAACTGACATCCCCGGTCACCTGGTCCCGCCCACTGGGCTTAGTTTACTGCTTATGCCTTTGGAGCAAGACATCACTGACCAGTCCCCATGTGAGGCTCATCGTCGCCCCACGAGGACGCCAACCCTGCTTAGGGCTTGATCGATGGTTTGCTCCCCGGGCCCCGCGCTTCCGGCCCTATGCAACCGATTTTAGGCACCATAGTAATAATCACTCACTAATGAGTCTGATTAATATAATTTTTGCGCATAAGGGCTAATTTTTTTTTCATAAGTACAACACCTGGTTTGACCTCCTAGTGAGCTTCCATGCCATTGATTACCGTAAGCCAATACAAATAGCATTTCATACGTTTCCTCTACTTTATCCTCGAGCATGTACTAATTCTGCCTATAACATTGATGAATTGGCACACTTGGCTATAACATAATGGAATCAGACTGAATATATAATTAATAACCATGTTTCATTCCATTTGTATTGCCTTACCTTGTTATGCTGAGAAAAATCACAAATATCACAGATTTTATCCTCATATTTGTTATGTTTTGCAATTCATTACAACTCATGAAGTGTTAATTGTATTTATAATCGATAAGATATGAGCCAGCTATTATCGGTACTATTAATGATTATTTCCAAAAGATTGAATCCTAAGCTTGTACATTGATGATAATATGGTCGATTAGATTTTAGCCTAAAAACTATTATTGTTGTTAAGAAGCAAATAACATTCAGAGTCGATTTATGGAATTGATGGAATCAAGAAACTACATTGCCAAAATTGTTTACAATAAGATCCAATGTGAATATGTTGGTACTAGCTTTCTTCAAGATGTCAGAGAGAAATACAAAAAAGGTCTTCAACTACAACTTCTTAGTGATATTATGGGGAAAGACATCCAGCTAAGGGATATCAGTGAAGGAGTCAATATAATAAAGGGTAGGCTCAACTCAAAAAGGTTTTTATTGTTATGATGATGTGGATCAATTGGAGCAATTAAAGTTATTAGCTTCGAAGTCCTAAATGGTTTGGCTTGGGAAGTAGAATTATCATAACAACCAAAGACCAACATTTGCTGGCAGAATATGGAGTGGATAGGTCATATGAGGTTAAGCAGTTATGTGATAGGGAAGCTCTTCAACTTTTTAGCCAACATGCCTTTAACAAATTGTTCCACCAGAAAATTATATACACCTATCAAATTGCATGATACATTATGCTCAAGGTCTTCCTTTGGCCCTTAACGTTCTAGGTTCTTATCTTCTAGGGCATCACAATTGATGAATGGAAAAGTGCATTGGATAAATTGAAAAAAAATCTTAAGCCAGAAATTAATAATGTGCATAAAATAAGTTATGATGGGCTTACTCAATATGAAAAGGAGGTTTTCTTGGATATTGCACGCTTGTTCAAGGGGGAATGCAAAGAAGTTGTGTTAAGAATATTAGATGGTTGTGATTTATTTGCAACATGTGGAATAAGAGTCCTCCATGATAGATGTCTAGTAACTATTTCATACAATGTAAAACATATGCATGACTTGATACAACAAATGGGTTGGGAAGTTGTTCGTGGAGAATGTCATGGAGATCCAAGCAAATGGAGTAGATTGTGAGATGTAGATGATATTTATAATGCATTTTCAAGACAAGAGGTACAAAATAAATGCCCAAACATAATCATTAAAATAGTACACTACATTTTTTTTAATGATTAATTGCCCATGTATTTGTAGTATTTTTTTTTCTTATCCTATTTCAGTATTGTTTTCCAGGGAATGGAAAATATTGAAACCATATCTCTACACTTGTCTGAATTAAATGACATACAATTTAGTACAAAAGTATTTTCCAAGACGAAGAAACTTAGGTTGCTTAAAATCTATTGTAATGATCATGCTGATTTGATGAGAAAGGAGCATAATAAAGTGCTTCTTCCTAAAGACTTTGAGTTTCCTCATAATTTGAGGTATTTTCATTGGAAAGGATACAATTTGAGGTCTTTATCTTCAAAATTTTATGGAGAGAACCTTGTCGAAATCAATTTGCAATCTTGCAACTTAAAACAACTTTGGAAAGGCAATCAAGTATGATCAATATTTAATTTCTTTTTCTTTATAATAATTTTCAAGTCGAAGGAATATTTTTATTAAAAGAGTGTGTTTTGTTACAGTGTCTGGGAAAATTAAGGGTCGTTGATCTGAGTAACTCAGAATAGCTTGTCAAAATGCCGAAATTCTCAACCATCCCAAATTTGGAGATACTATATCTTGAAGGCTGTAGAAATTTGTCTAAACTTAATTCATCTATTGGTGATCTCACAAGGTTGGATTACTTGAATTTAGGAGGAAGTGAACAACTTCGAAATTTCCCTAGTAGTAAGAAGTTTGAATCTCTTAAAGTTCTTTATCCTAGTCGCTGTCCAAACATGTTTCCTGAGATCCATGGAAGTATAGAACATTTGTCGGAGCTCTCTATTTAAACAAGAGTGGGATTAAAGAACTATTGAGTAGCATTGTGTGTTTAGCATCTCTTGAAGTCCTTGATCTCTCAAATTGTTCAAACTTGGAGAAATTCCATGAGATCCACGGGAATATGAAATTTCTTAAGGAGCTTGATTTAGGAGGATGCTCAAAATTTGAGAAATTTCCGGACATATTTACCTATATGAGAAATTTAAGGAAGCTTCATTTAAGTAAAAGTGGCATTAAAGAATTCCAAACAGCATTGGGTGTTTAGAACATCTTGAACTTCTTGACCTCAAAGGTTGCTCAAAGTTTGAGAAATTTCAAGAGATTAGAGGGGATATGAAATGTTTGAAGAACCTACTTTTAGATGGTACTATTATTAAGGAACTCCCAAATAGCATTGGGTCCTTGACCTCTCTTGAGACTCTTTCTCTTATAAAATGTTCAAGGTTTGAATATTTTTTAGATATATTTGCCAATATGAGGTTTTTAAGGGAGCTTCATTTAAATGAGAGTGGTATTAAGGAACTCTCAAATAGCATTGGGTGCTTGCAGGCCCTTGAAATTCTTGATCTCAATGATTGCTCAAAGTTTGAGAAATTCCCAGAGATCCAAGAGAATATGAAATGTTCAGTGGAGATTCAATTAGAGCGTATTGCCATTAAGGAACCCCCAAATGGAATTGGGTGCTTGCAGGCCCTTGAAATTCTCTCTCGATGGTTGCTCAAAATTAGAGACATTTCATGAGTTCCTAAAGGCTATATATGGAGGATCTATGGTCTCTTTTTCTAAATGAGACTGCCATTAAAGAATTACCCTACTCAATTCGTCATCTCACTAAACTTGAGCGCTTAAGTCTACAAAACTGTAGAAGCTTGATAAGTCTTCCGAACAGTATACATGGGTTGAAATCCCTACAATGCCTTTCTCTCAATGGTTGTTCAGACCTAGAGGCTCTTTCAGATATTAAGGAGGATATGGAGCATTTGGAATGCCTTTTGTTAAGTGAAATGGGTATAACAGAGTTGCCATCATCAATTGAACGTTTGAGATGTCTTAAATCCTTGGAATTGATCAACTGTGAGAATCTTGTGGCTCTTCCCGATAGCATTGGTAATTTGACATGTCTTACTTCTCTTCATGTTCATAACTGTTTGAAGCTCCGGTACTTGCCGAACAATTTGAGAAGCCTACAATTTTGCTTAAAGAAGCCTGAGATAGGTGGTTGCAAACTAATGGAAGGATAAATTCCCAATGATACATGGTGCTTATCCTCATTGGAATGTTTAGACATCACCGAAAACGACATGCATTGCATATCTACTGGCATCATTCAACTTGTTAATCTCCGGACTCTTATCATGAATCATTGTTCGATACTTAAAGAAATTGGTGAACTTCCATCATGTCTAACACAGTTAGTAGCACATGATTGTCCATGCCTGGGAATTGAAACCCCCTCGAGTATGCTCTGATCTTCTTTGCTCAAACACTTCAAATCACCATTTCAGGTATCAGTTTCATGACATAATTATTTTTTCTTTTAATTAGAAATAAAGTCTTCATAAAATAAATATCACTTCAAATTATGATATCATGTCTTTTCTTCTTCTTTTTTTTTTGACATATATTCACTACATTACAAAGTTGTAGTAATATGTTTCCGTGTAGAATCAAATCTAATTCTTCCCCACCCAACCCCTAACCCTTCAACCACTAAGCCAAACCTCATTGAAAAATGTACAGAGAAAAGAAGACATATCTAGTTTCAGTTTCTTTTTTATTTCTTTATTAAAAAACATGGGATATATATACTTTTTTTTTTTGCAGTGGGCATCTAGTATCTGTTGGGAAATTTCAAGAAGAGTATCACATTGGAAATTTCAAGAAGAGAGAAAAATAATTTTGCACTACTCACGTAATACACTTCTCTCTCATTTTTATTAAATGCAAATGCCTTTTAATTAAGCTACAAGAGATAAATCAAGATTAAAATAAATAAAATCCATTAATTATCATATTCAAAACTAACTCTCCATATTTATCACATAGCTAAAAAATCTCAAACAACCTTGGACTCTCCCACTCACAATTAAATAAATAAATAAAACAAAGCATTTCCTAATTAATAGAAACTATTAAAAAAACCAACTTTGAATCATTCTCCAACAGTATCATCGTTCCAGGAAGTAATATTGGAATACCAGAGTGGGTAAGTCATCGAAGAATGGGATGTAAAATAATAACAGAGCTCCCAATGAATTGGTACGAAGATGACAACTTATTGGGATTTGCGTTATTTTTCTATCATGTTCATGTTCTCATTGATGATGATGAATGGAAGAAAATAGTTGGTTCTCCTCTAATATAAGAATTGATATCCCATGACGATCAATCTCAACGACTGGATGTTAGCGTTTTCATAATTGTAAAACCTATTTGATTAACGGTTTATCATATGACAAGATGGGGTTCGACAATGGTAGCACAAAAGATCCAGCAAGTCGAGTGGTGTATTTTCCTAAGATTGCCATTCCAAGTAAGTATCGTTCCAGACGGTGGAATAATTTTAAGGCCCACTTTCCCTCTCAAATAAGTTATGGCTCTTAGGGACTCTTTTTACTTGTACGATAACACATTCTTTAAAGTGGAAAGTTATGGGATACATCTCATACATGCCCAAGATGACAACAGTTGGCCTCCACCGTCGAGAGAAAGCTCGGGTGATACAAAGTATCAGCTGAACAAGAAGAGATTCTTTAGCCTCCAAGGGATTAAGGATTTCCTTAAACCTTAGTAAGGTATGTCTTCTCTTCTTTATTTCCTAGTGGTTGATAAAGCATGATATTTATATTAAACTCAAATCCTATAAGCTTGAGCTTTTTGAAGAGTTGGGTTCAAATCCTCTCCTTGCTAATTTGAATATTTGATTCTCATTTGTATATTTGAAAGTCTATGACTCTCAACGTCCATGGGTATGGGGTCGTATACACGTAAGGGAGGATGTGAAACGTGATGATATCAAAATTAAACCAAAATCCTACAATCTTGAGCTTTTACGAGAGTTTGTCGTTTAAGAGTTGAAATCTTTATTAGATAGAATTAGTGGCAAAAAAAATATATCTGCATGACTTTTACCATCATGACATGCTGAAGGATTTGTTGCTAAGGTGGCATTTACTTTGTTGGCTTTTTGCTTCAAACAATTTGCTTTAAGCACAAGACAAGCCGATTTTTTAACTTTTTCATGCTTATTCCTGATTTTTTAAAAGTTTAATCCGAATAGAAAAAACCAAAATATTTGGTTTTTTGCTTTTTCTTAATGTTTTTTTTAAATTTATTTTTTCTATCAAGAAAAAAGCTACATATTCCAATATGAGAAAATTATATATTTTATAATTCAATTGAAACTCTTATTATTGGTTTCATGGTAATTAAATAAAATTAAGCATATTTTGTCAACATTAAATTTTTATTTAAAAAATTCATTTTCTTAAAATTTAGATAAAAATTAAAAGAATTATTTTTTTTAGCAAAAACAAACAACTAAATATTTAATCATATTAATCAATTATTTAGAACAAAATTTTATTTTAAAGACAAATAAAAAAAGACAAAAAAACGAACCCAACCTAAATATATAAAAATTCTTAAAACTTATGGTCACATTCCTGCCTTCTTTTTTCTTTTTTTTTTTTTTTTAACATACTACCTAAAATTTGTTAATTTTTAAATAAAAATTAAATAAAACGATCTATTTTTATCATTTCCTCTCATACTTCATAACATTTTTTACAGATAATTATAATTAAATATTTTATCCATTTTTTAATTCCTTTATATTATTTTCATAACAATATCAATAATCACTTATTTTGTCTGATGATTCTTAGACCACCTCGTGAAATATAAAGGTTTTTTTAGGATTATTATAATTCACGATTTTATTTTAATTTTTATTTTCTTTACTCTTCCCTACCCTACAATAGAAGATATGTAATTTATACACTTCTCATTTTAAATTGAAATTTATTTATTTACTTATAACAATATTCTAAACTACTGAAATTATACTTTCCTTATTTAGTCATTGCGATAAAATAAAAAAGTAGTTTTCCATTCAAAAGGATTTTTTCCATTTATACTATTATTTTTAATTTATTAATTTGTTTTTAACTATCGGTGATTTTAGCAAAGGCAGGCGCATAAATTTAGTTCAAGAAGGACATATATTGATAGACTTTGAATGGTAGCCTGGGGTTAGAAATAAGAGTGAGGTTCAAATCAACAAGCATAAAGTGAGAATTTTTGCAAAAATTTGAGGGGGCATATGTCCCCGTGCTATTAGGTCCGATTTAGCCAATGAGATCGAATTAATGGTTAGCGGTCGACCGGCATATGTGCTTGGGCGACTCGTATCTCAAGTTTCAGCTTTTCCTCGAGAAAAAATACTAGAACGTAATAATGAAAAGTGAATAGTTGTCAAAAAAAATTATCTAAGATATTACTAAATTTGGACACCTGGCCCTTTTATCTGAATGGATTGCTGAAATATAAAACTATCACCACAACTATTTTAATTTTGTTTAAATTAATTAAATTTTTTATTTAGAGCATCATTTTAGGCCAAATTTTTTGTTCCAATCTATTAAAATTCTATTTGGAGCTTCATTCCTTGCAGGCCAAAAACAATTATAATATATTTCTAAATTATATAATTATCTTCTTTTTTACAATTTAAACGCTTTAGTATAATGTAGTAAACTGTTTTCATTGGGACTCAAACCCAGGACCTCTCTTTTCCAAATGCCCTGCCTTTTTTAAAAGTCTCCCACATGAGCTAGACATGATGGCCAAATTATATAATTATCTTATAAGTATGAATTAATAATTATTTTTCTATTATTTTGCATAATTTCTGAAGACAAAAAGTATAGGATAATTATCATATTATGATATGCTAGCTCATGAATAATGACTGACCATTGCTCGAATTGAAGTTGCAGAAGAGATGCAGTGTTGAACAAGGGATGAAAACTCTGTTAAAAAAAAAAACTTTGTTTGGATCGTGGATTTTAATTTTGTATGTGTTTAAAGCATGATTTTATTTATTTGATGCTCTCCTTGATTACTTTTAAGAATGACTTTGACATGTTGATAAATTCTCATCATTTATCTGTAAAGATAATATGCAAATTGATCAAATATTGAAATTCTTAATGTGTTAATTATTCCATAATGCCTCATAAAAAGAAATATATTCACTGGTTAATTATAAATGTCACAACTGTATTAGATAATGGGAAAGTCTTAATTAAACTATATAGATATGGGCCTCTATAATATAATAGACGTATTTTAAAGTAACGAAACTCCTTGGAATTCAAAGCGGATAATATCTTATATAATTAGGTGTTGGTTATTATAAATTAAATCATACTCTGATTTCTAACCTCCATTATCTGATTTTTTTTGTGTTGGTTATATATATATATATATATATATATATTATTCTTAAAAACCTAAAATGCAAAAATTATTATTTTATTATTATTGGAAAGGAAAATGATAAAGTAGAGAAAAATAAAGCAACAGATTTTTTACTTTAAGACTGAAAGTATAGAGTCATTATCACCCTAACTCCACCCATAATGAAAATTTATGTGAATTGTAACTTAAATTACTAAAGGGAACCAGTATTAAGAGGTAAGTGATGCACTTGAGCAACCCAAGCCCAGCCGGGATTTGCTAACAAAAGCCTCCACTTAGTCTAATTTGGGGTTGAGGTCCATAAAGTACTTAAGGCCGAAACTTAGTTTTTGACCAACCTAATTATTTATTTTAGTGTTTAATTAGAGACATTGGAAAACCAATCATATCTTTCATCTTTGTAGTGAAACTAATTTAAATGCATTCATTGGTGTTTTGTTTGGTGTTAATGTTTTTGAACTCTATTTTTGTCTTTTCCTATTCTTGGAGGGATGTTCCAAGTATTAGACATGGGAAAAACGAATTTTAAAGGATTTTTTGTTTGTTGATCATTAATCAAATTTCAGAATTCAATATTTGTGATTGTCTCTTTTAGTTTCTTATCTCTTTGATGAATGACCTTTAGTTGTGAGCTAAACAAAATTATCTTGAGTGGTGTTTTTAGATCTTCAAAGTGGTGAATTTATTCATATCTCAATATTAGTTTCTCAAGTTTGGTATCATAAAGGATGGGATGGGCATACGAAAACTAGCTAGATCAAATCTAGAATAGAGTACTACAATATAATATATAAAATGAATAGACGCCAAAAATAAAATAAAATAAATTATTGCTTTTACCGATTAATTTTTAAAAATAAATACACAACGGAAAAAGCCAAGAAAAGGGCCATCTATCTAGATGATCGAAAGGACAACTCAACTTTTTCTTTATAACAATGATAGAATAACAATTGTTCAACGTAATGGGTTGAAATGAACCCATCTACCATTTGGTGGTGAAAAGGAATAAAGTTTAAAAAAAAAAATGTTGTTTGGCATGCAAATGCTAGGAAACAAAGGTGCTTTGAATTTTAAGGCGTATGGGTCCTTCCTTATATTCTTTTAAAAGCCGCCCATCTCCCCTTTCTTGACCATTGTGAACAAAATACAAATGCCAGGAGACAAAATTGCCTTTAAATTTATGGTAGGTGGCTTCATATTCTAAAGCCGCCCACCTCACTCTTTGCAAGGATGAATATTTAATTTCAAATAAAAATTACATATGGATGAATAATAAATATTCTTTTGGTTTAAATAATTTTTTGCCTCAACTGATATACCTTAAGCCATTGAACAAACAAAACTTATTTATTGATATGATTCATATTGTTTTTTTTTTTAAAAACACATGCTTTATTCAAACAAATTCGAACTTGCAAACACAACAGTAGTAATTTAAATATATATGTTATAATTTTTTTATAAATAATGTTTTTTATTTGAGATATAAATTTCAATTTAATGCTACCATTTTCAAGTATTCAAATGTGATTGAATATTTGAATATTCAACTATCAGAGCTGGTTTTGTTTCGTATAAGCACCCAAAGATGCTCTTTAAGCATATCAAGTACTATTGAACAAGCACAAGTTCATCCGCAACTCTCTTTAACCTTTTTTACAGAAACTGTCCAACAATGGCTTCTTCTACCCAAAACCCCTCTTCTTCTTCTACCTTGGTCCGCAAATATACCTTCGAAGTGTTTTTGAGTTTTAGAGGTGAAGATACCCGCTACACTTTTACTGATCGTTTATTCGAAACTTTGGATCGAATGGGCATCAACACTTTCAGAGATGATAAACTTGAAAGGGGAGAGGAGATCAAACGGAATCCTTGAAAACTTATTGAAGAATCAAGAATTTCAATAGTTGTGTTCTCGAAACCTATGCCCATTCCAAGTGGTGTTTGGATGAGTTAGCAAAGATCATGGAGTGTAGGGAAGACATGGATCAAATAGTGTTGCCGGTTTTCTACCATGTGGACCCTTCTGATGTGCGAAACATAACTGGGAGCTTCAGGGAAGCATTTTCTATTCATGAAGGAAATGTAGATGAGAAAAAGATGAGAAGGTGGAGGGATTCGTTAACTGAAGCAAGCAATCTAAGTGGTTTCCATGTGAATGACAGGTAACTTCAACTTCCTTCATTTCTGCTTTTGATTCAACTACTAAGGATTTATTTGTCATTAACCGACTTTATAGAAATAAAAAAAAACTATCAATAAATCATGTGATTATGCGTTGGGAAGATTTTAAAAATTATTATATTATATTTGTATACCTTAAAAAGATGCGAGGATATTTTCTTTTAAAGATAGGAAAAAATATTTTTCTCCACAATTTATTAAGCCAAAACGAGAGTTTCTTCAATTTGTTTTTTCAATGGGGAAATTCATTTTGATATTCATACATCAAGTTATTTATGCTCAATATGTTTTGTTTCATTTTAATGCCCTTACCTTTGTTATATTGAGATTTACTTCATATCTGTTATGTTTTCCAATTCATTATAGGGTGATTGATTTGAAAATCCAAAATTTGAAATCAGAGACCCCTCTTCAATTTTTGGACTAATTTTGAAAAACAAAATGTTTTTCTTGTTTTCATGCAAATATAACCTTCTTTTAAAAGATAATGTAAATACATGAAATAAAAAATGGCATTTTTGTCTTAAATGAGTTAGTTTTCAAGAAAAAACATGAGGGGTGTTAGATTCACAAAATTTAAGGGGTATTTGATGTCTTTTAACCAAATATTTCTTCATTATAACTTATGAATTGTTAAATTATATTTTTATAATCAAGGTAGTATGAATCGTAGTATTACAAAGAAATTATTAACAAGATTTCTAAAAAGATTGAATCCTAAGAAGTTGTACATTCAAGATGAATTGGTTGGGATAGATTTTCACCTATATGAGCTTAAGTCATTGTTAAGTAGTCATTTGAATGACATCCGTGCAGTTGGGATTTATGGGATTGGTGGAATCGGTAAAACTACTATTGCCAAGATTGTTTATAATGAGATCCAATGTCATTTCACTAGTGCAAGCTTTCTTCAAGATGTTAGAGAAAAATCCACAAAGGGTTGTCAGCTTCAACTACAACAACAACTACTTCATGATATAGTGGGGAAAGATGAGGAGTTTAGTAATGTCAATGAAGGAATCAATAGGATACAAGGCAGACTTAAGTCAAAAAAAATTCTTATTGTAATTGATGATGTGGATCATTTGAAGCAATTAGAGCCATTGGTTGGAAGTCTTACATGGTTTGGTCCAGGAAGTAGAATTATCATTACAACTAGAAACCAACATTTGTTGCATGAGTATGGAGTAAGTGCATTACATGAGGTTACAAAATTACGTGATGAGGAAGCTCTTCAACTTTTCAACCGGCATGCCTTTAAACAAGGTGTTCCCAAAGAAGATTATATACACCTCTCAAATTACATGATATATTATGCTCAAGGTCTTCCTTTGGCTCTTAAAGTTTTAGGTTCTTATCTTCGAGGCATGACAATAGATGAGTGGAAAAGCGCATTGTATAAATTGAAAAAACACCTTATGCCAGAAATTAATGATGTGCTTAGAATAAGTTTTGATGGGCTTGAACGACATGAAAAGGAGGTTTTCTTGGACATTGCATGCTTTTTCAAACGGGAATGTAAAGAGAAAGTGTTGAGAATATTAGATGCTTGCAATTTGTATGCAACATGCGGCATAAAAGTTCTACAAGAGAGATGTATAGTAACTATTGTAGACAATGTCATACAAATGCATGACTTGATACAACAAATGGGTTGGACAATTGTTCGTGAAGAATATCCTATAGAGCCAAGCAAATGGAGTAGATTGTGGGATGTAGATGATATTTATGATGCATTTTCAAGACAAGAGGTATGAATTATAAGCCTAAACGTAAATATTTAAATATTTATACAACACTTTTTAAAGGTTAATTGCTAGCATATTTGTAGTGACGATTTTTATCATCTTATCATTATTGTTTACAGGGGATGGAAAATATTCAAACCATATCTTTGCACTTGTCTGAATTAAAGGAATACTTGCTCACTACAAATGCATTTGTCAAGATGAAGAAACTTAGGTTGCTTAAAATCTACTACAATGATCATAAAGATTTGATGAGAAAGGAGTATAAAGTGCTTCTTCTTAAAAACTTCGACTTTCCTCACAATTTGAGGTATCTTCATTGGGATCGATGCACCTTGAAGTCTTTTCCTTCAAAATTTTATGGAGAGAACCTTATTGAAATCAATTTGAAGTCTAGCAACTTAAAACAACTTTGGAAAGGCAATCAGGCATGATCAAAAAAAACATCTAATATTTTTGTTTTATAATAATTTTTGTAAGTTGAAGAAACTTTTTATTAAAAGTGTGTCTTGTTACAGTGTCTTGGAAACTTAAAGGCCATTGATCTGAGCAATTCAAAACAGCTTGTCAAAATTCCAAAATTCTCAAGCATGCCAAATTTGGAGAGACTAAACCTTGAAGGTTGCAAAAATTTGCGTGAACTTGATTCATCTATTGGTGATCTGAAAAGGTTGGTTTACTTGGATTTAAGAGGATGTGGACAACTTCGAAGTTTCCCCAGTGGCAAGAAGTTTGAATCTCTTGAGGTGCTTTATCTGAATGGTTGTCCAAACTTGAAAAAGTTTCCTGAGATCCACAAAAATATGGAACATTTGAAAAAGCTTTATTTAAACCGGAGTGGTATTAGAGAATTGCCAAGTAGCATTGTGTATTTAGCATCTCTTGAAGTCCTTGATCTCTCAAATTGTTCAAACTTTGAGAAATTCCCTGAGATCAATGGGAATATGAATTTTTTGAGGGAGCTTGATTTAAGGAGATGTTCAAAGTTTGAGAAATTTCCGGAGATTAGAGGGAATATGAAATGCTTAGTTAGTCTTTACTTAGATGGTACTGCAATAAGGAATTGCCAAATAGCATTGGGTCCTTAACTCCTCTTGAGAGACCTTTTCTCTTGCAGAATGTTCAAAGTTTGAGAAATTTTCAAATATATTTGCCAATATGAGGCTTTTAAAGTTTCTTAATTTATGGGGGACTGGTATTAAGGAACTCCCAAGCAGTATTGGATTGTTGGAATCTCTTGAAACTCTTCACCTCTCATATTGCTCAAACTTTAAGAAATTCCCAGAGATCCAAGGGAATATGAAATGCTTGAAGAAGATTCATTTAGAGGGTACTGCCATAAAGGAACTCCCTAATAGCATCGGGTGCTTGCATGCCCTTGAAACTCTCTCTCTCAGTGGTTGCTCAAATTTTGAGACATCGAGATCCAAAAGATATGGGAATCTATGGATCTTTTCTGTGATGGAACAGCTATTAAAGGATTACCTTACTCAATTGGTCATCTCACACGACTTGTTCGCTTAGATATGGGTATTGTGGAAAATTGAGTAGTCTTCCAAATTATATATATGAGTTGGAAATCCCTAGAACGTCTTCTCAATGGTTGTTCAAATCTAGAGGCTTTTTCTAGAGATCAAGGACGATATGATAATTGAAACGCCTTTTCTTACATGAAACAGGCATTACAGAGCTGCTATCATCAATTAAACATCTGAGATGTCTTAAATTATTGAATTGTTTAGTTGTGAGAACCTTGTGGCTCTTCCCATAGCATTGGTAATTTGACATGTCTTACTGAACTTCATAAAAGGCCACTGTTCACAGCTCCAGTACTTGCCCAACAATTTGAGAGGCCTGCAATGTTGCTTAAAGGTGCTAGATCTAAGTGGTTGCATTAATCTAAAGGAAGAACAAATCCCCAGTGATTTTTGCGCTTATCATTATTGGAACGTTTAGATATAAGCTTAAAACTATATGTGTTGCATACCTAGTGGCATCATTCAACTTTGTAAGCTCCAGACCCTTTTGATGAATCATTGCCCAATGCTTAAAGAAATTGGAGAACTTCCATCAAGTCTAAAATTCATATCAGCACATGGTTGTCCATTCCTGGAAATTGAAACTTCCTCAAGTCTACTCTGGTCTTCTTTGTTCAAAATCTTCAAATCACCAATTCAGGTATCAGTTTCAAAAACTGAAATATAACTACTTTTTCTTCTTTTTTTTAGGAAAAAAAAAACATGAGACTTTAGATGACGTTTTCTTTCAGGTAGCTGAGAGTTGCTGCATTATCGCTCCAGGAAGTAGTACTGGAATACCAGAGTGGGTAAGTCATCAAAGAATGGGAAGTGAAGTAAGAATAGAGGTCCCAATGAATTGGTATGAAGATGACAACTTTTTGGGATTTGCTTTATTCTTCTATCATGTTCCCATTGATGATGAACGCTTGACAACAGCTGTTGCTTCTTATCCAATATGGGAACTTATATCCCATGACAATCAATCTATACAATGGGATGGTTCGTGGTGGGTTAATTCTTCGTGTAAAACCTATTCGATTAGAAGCTTATTATTTCAGAAATTATAATACACGACAATGGTAGCACAAAAGATCCAGCAATTTAGTGATGTATCTTCCTCGGATGGCAATCCTGGCAAGTATCGATGCAGAAGTTGGAACAATTTTAAGGCCCAATTTCTACACTCAAATTGGTTCTGGCTCTTTTAGTTGGTGGCTTACCACGCATGCTTCTTGAAAGTGAAAAGTTTGGGGATACATCTCATATACGCCAAGATCAGAATTAATTGGTCTCAGCCATCTAGAGAAAGATCTGCTGATACGCATCAACGGGACAAGAAGAGATTCTTTAGTTTCCAAGGGATCATGGATTTCCTTAACCCTAGTAAGGTATGTCTTCTCTTATATATTCCCTAGTGACTAAATCTTTATTACATTGAATAAGTGAAAAACTTTTCTAGGTTTGTTGTAATTCATGATTTTATTTTTATTTTTGTAACTTCCCATTCTGTATCTATTATCTTCTTTCAATTTGGTCGTACGGCAGATTAAAAATTATGTTTAACTTATATAATTCTCATTTTAAATTTATATTTATTTATTTAGTCATTACAATATACTAAATTTATGAAAATATATTTTCTTTTATTTATTCATTATAATAAAATAAAAGCTTCTGCAAGAGAGAAAACGGACAGAATAATAAGACATTCTCTTGCTTTCAACTATGCTTGATATATGCCTTCTCCATCTCTGGTTTGTTTTAAGGTTAAAATATTTTACTTGAATTAGGTATCAAATGTTTAAATAAGCTTAAATGATTGGATGCTTAGAAGAACATGGAATTTGGATATGGTAAAGTTTGGTCTGAAAAGATGTTTTTCTTTTCCTTTTTCTAATTTTATTTTAATTAATATGTTTTTAATTATCCAAGATGTTATGAAATTTGGACATCCCATCTTACTTTTGGAATGATTTGCTGAATTTTGATATGGTAAAGTCATTCAAAAAGATATTTCTTTTTTCTCCTCCATTTTATACAATCTTTCTTTTTTTTTTTTTTTCTTCAATTTTAAACTTTTATTGTCATTTATTTATTTTTAATTATCCTAGATTTTATGAAATTTGGACATCTAGTCCTCCTTACTTTTGAAATGACTTACTGAATTAAAAAAGGACAGTATCTAATACAGCCATCTCCTTCCCGCTGTAGCTATCACACAACACACATGCCGCAGCTGCTGTGGAGATTCATTGCCCACCTAATGAAGTTGCTAAGGAAGTTAAGGAGGAGGCTAAAGAAGCAAGTCCACTTGAGAGACCCAAACGAGCCATCAAAATGCCTAAGAAGCTAAATGACTATGTGTGTGAATTGCGAGGGTCTTTTTTTGTGTTGGTTTGGAATCTTTGGTTTTCCAAAAAGGGTAGTGAGTGGTTTTTCAGTGTGCCGTGTGGCTCTTGTTTTTCTGCTCGATTTTGTTTTGGAAAAAGACTTGGAATCACAAGCCCAATAGAATTCTCTCTCTTACCTCTCTCCTCTGTTTCTTCTTGGAGGGCACACTTGCTTGAAAAAGGCAGAATTCACACCCTTACCAGTGGTGCTTTCATTCCCGTTCTCACCCTCTTCGATTCTCCTTGATTCCAATGGGTCCATCGGAACGGTCCTGTTCTCCTGGGTGGAGTTTCATGACCACAAAGACAATATCGATTTGGCCCTTCCACGTACGAAGATTGTGAGGGCAGCCTCTCAAAGCTCACCCAGATAGGTTCGGTCGCTGATTTTCAAGCTCAATTTGAAGAGCTCATTAACAAAGTAGCCGGTATCTATGAGCCCCTTCTTATCAGTTTTTTCATCACCTGCCTCCAACACGACATTCATCGTGAGCTTTAGTTCCACCCAGGGCCGGCCCTTACTTTATAGGGGCCCTAGGCTATTTTTTTTTTGGGCCCTATTATAAATATATATATATATATATATATAAGTTAAAAATAAAATTTTTATTGAACAAATATATTCAACATTACATAAAAATTTACTGTAAGTTTATTCTACAAGCATTTTTAGATAAAAAATCAATAATTAAACTATTAAAATCAATTTGTTCTAGCATATGTTTTCAATAGACAAGATAGCCAATCCATTCAATCTTTCTTTGGTGACATTGTTGATCGAAGGTATGATTTGATTAACTCAACTTGAGAAACTTTTCTCGCAGGCAATCTGTGAATCGGTATAGTCAATAAGACTGTAGTTCCATACATTTGGAAAACAGGAATCCATCATTTTCAAATAGTCTAACACTTCAATTGCCCTTTTGGTAAGCACTTTCTCACAATCTTTTGCTCAGAAAATAACTCATCCCCATCAATATCAGAGTCCATGTTATGTCTCAAAAATTTTTCAAGCTTATCACAACAAGCATTTCAAACAATCATCATCCGTAATATGTAACTTCAGGTAAATCAAATAAAAATCCAAAAATATCTTCATATTTTTGAAATTGTTCAAATCTACTATTGAGTGAAGAAATAGCTTGATCAACTATATATAAGAAATAATCAACTCTATAAGATTTTTCAGCTGAATGTGTAATCTCTTCACTAGCATTTTCATCAAACTGCTTCTTTCTGTAAATAATACGCTTTTCACAAATGTAGGTTCAATTTTCATCTCGAGCAGCAATTTCTTTTTTAGCAATAATCTTATCGATTCAAATCCGCTTTCTATAGGTCTCAAAGAAAGAAACAGTGCTTCAAATGACTAATAGGCAAGATTTCACAACTGATGTCTTTACTTTGCAACATTTTGCTCACTTATTAATGGCATAAAATATTGTACCAAATAACCATACCAAATAAGAATTCAAAACTATGATATCTCGACAATAAACTTTAGCATCCTCGAATGTCTTAGGATCACTTGCTTCACCATGAAGTTAAAGCAAATTTTTAATTTCTCGGAGCTTGAAATCTTATCGCTTTTAACACATTCAACTCAAGACTTTCCCCAATGGGCTCAGATAGCTAGCTTAAGGGTCAAACCTTTACATTATCTTGTAAAATTTTCCATCGCTTTGTAGAAGATGAAAACAATATATATATGCATTGTACAATTCCAAAAAAAGATTTAGCCTTTAGACAAGAATTTACCATATCACAAAGTGCAAGATTAAGACTATGACAACCACATGGTGTGTAGAAAGCTTTTGGATTTACTTCTAATACTTTTTTTTTTACACCTTTATGCTTTCCTTTCATATTCGAATTAAGATCATAACCTTTGATCTCTTAAATCACCAAGATCAAGTTCAAGTAAGTGTTCTTAAAGCATTTATTAATTCATCAAATAATCCTTGTCCCGAGGTATCCTCCACTTCGTGAACTAGTTAACTCTTCTACCTTAATCGACTCGGCAGAGACATCCACACATCGTATCAGGAGAGACATTTCTGTTTCAAGACTTATATCCGTGTACAATCAAGTATAACCGAAAAATATTTTGCTTCTTCTAACTTTTTTTAATAATCTCATTTATTTCACTCACAAAGATAAGTATAAATCCATTTTGAATTTTGTGACTAAGATAATGATAATGAATTTCCTTTTCCCCGAATCCGCCGGAGGTGTTCTTTTCATTATCGATCAAACTCACAATCATTTCACTATACCAAGAAATTTCCATTATTTTCTTCATAAATTTTCTCAAGCATCACGCTTAAACGCCAAATTATTCTGCAAAGAAAGCTAACAATAGAAACTATTCTCACAAAAACTCGTCTCCAATGTTCTTCATCTTTGTCGATTTGATCTTGTAATGCTTTATCAATCGGTCAAATCTGTAATCTCCTTCTAGTTCAATCCATCTTCTCATGTTCGCATGCGCTCATTACTTTCAGTTTCATGACTTTCGAGCCTATAATCGATATTTTTCCAATCATTAGTTCTTTCATTAGTTAATTGAAAAGTATTTTCCTCTTGCTTAAATAATGCTATAAATAAAAAGCAAAATACTTTATCCAATGAAATTGAGTAAACCAACCATTTTCCGATAGTCTTCACCATTTGATAAATAACGAAAGTGTAATGTGTAGAAGAGAAATGCCTATTTATGAGTCTTTGTGAAAATTATCCACTTTTACTTTAGAAGCATTCCTCTTTTTCACCAACATGTCTATTAAATTTTGATCAATAATTTTCCACTTCCTGATCTCGTAATGCTCTAAAGGCAAAGGAACAACATGTGTATCTAAATCATCTTGTTGTTCATTTATATTTTCCAAATCACATGTCAGCTTCATTCCTATTTTCCATTATTCTTCAAATTTTTGTTCACAATCATCCAAATCTTCTTTATTTACTAAATTCTCCCCTTCATTAATATCTTTTTCATCTTGAACCTTCTCATATTTCCTTGTCAACATTACTCAGACATTAAGAAATTTGTCCATAGCTCCACTTGAGATTGTAAAACTCTCAGCTTTTTCTTTTCTTCTTTCTTTTTCATATCAAGACAAATACTTTCTAGGTAGACATAATAACTCAATTCAATATCAATTCAAGATCAAATCCTTAAATTAGATCAATAATGATAGAACCTCGATGAGAGAATCTTCGATAAATTTGATCAAACGAACATGTCTTCTTTCTTCAGATTGAACTGCATAATAAAATATAAAACTAACAACCTCTTCTGCAACTTCAATTCGAGCAATGGTCAGTCATTATTCATGTGCTAGCATATCATAATATGATAATTATCCTATACTATTTGGCTTCAATAATGATGCAAAGTAATAGGAAAATAATTATTAATTCATACTTATAAGATAATTATATAATTTGACCATCATGTCTAACTCATGTGAGAGACTTTTAAAAAAGGAAGGGCATTTGGAAAATAGGGGTCACAAGTTCAAGTCTCGATGAAAACAGTTTACTACATTGTATTAAAGCGTTTAACTGTAAAAAAAAGAAGATAATTATATAATTTAAGAAATATATTATAATTGTTTTGGCCTACCAAAGAGGAATGAAGCTCCAAATAGAATTTTAATAGACTGGAACAAAAAAAATTGGTCTAAAATGACGCTCTAAATAAAAATTTTAATTAATTTGAACAAAATTAAAATAGTTGTGGTGATAGTTTTATATTTCAGAAATCCATTTCAAAGATAAAGAGGACGGGATGTCCAAATTTCGTAAAATCTTAGATAATTTTTTTTGACAATTATTTACTTTTCATTATTACATTCTAGTATTTTTTTTTTCTCATGGAAACTGGAAACTTGAATCTAGTCCTTCCTTATGTCTCGGTCAATCCTTAACCATTAATTCCAATCTCATTGGCTAAAATCAGACCTAGCCTTAGCCCGGGGACATATGCCCCCCTCAAATTTTTTTGCAAAAATTTCACTTGTAAACTGATTCAACCTCACTCTTATTTATGCCCCTAGGCTACCATTCCAAGTCTATCAATATATGCCCTTCTTGAATTAAATTTCTAGGTACGCCTTGGCTAAAATCACCAATAGTTAAAAACAAAATAATAAATTAAAAATAAAAGTATAAATGGAAAAAAAAAATCCTTTTGAATGGAAAACAACTTTATTTTATCTAAAATAACTAAATAAGGAAAGTATAATTTTGTAGTTTAGAATATTGTTATAAGTATATAAATGAATTTAAATTTAAATGAGAAGTATATAAATTACTATATCTTTGAATGACTTCTTTTATGAGAAGACCAAAGATATGATCTAGAAGGAGCGGATTAAATAGGAAAATACATATATGTATCGTATCATGACGTACCTTATAGTACCTACTGCATCAAATTTTCACATTCACTACCATCGAATAATGAACATTATGAGTATGAAGTAATTAATGAAATATACTCATATTCGTGTGATGTCTTCGATAATCGCCATGAGTGGTTTTCCATATCAGATGTTTCTTCCGCTAAGCTATATGATTAGCACAGTGTTGTATTCGTGTAGGTACCAAAGATAAAGTTTGATGCAAAGGACATCTCGCATCCTTCAAGGCCAACACAACAATAGAAGCCCACTAATGTTAGTATTGAGTTTGTAATAGTAAGATACATGTATGACATGTAAATAATGTTTTTGAGCACTACTATAATCATGTTATATATAAATATGAACTTTTAATATTCTGAAAAGAAACTATTTCCACAAATAAAAAGGGTAATCCTATAAAATAAAATAAAATAAAATAAATATTGTCATAAATTTTGGATAATAGCTCCTCGTGATTTGTGGCACTCTCGCTGATTATTAGTAAAGCCCGCCATATAACAAAGGACAAGTAATCGGTGGTCTAGAAGGGTGTTACAAGATGGGTCTGGTCAGCTCCCACTACATGACTAGAAACCGATGATGACTCGTGGCAACCCACGCCCATGGTGAGATCTGTCCTCAGTGATTCCAGCGCATGCCCTAGCTATTATGGAGAATGCCCCATCAACGACGATATCGTGGAACCAGCGCCGCCGCCATAAAGCAGGTGGCCGCTTTCAGGGCCCCACTTTATAGTGGCCTCTTTGAAATAATAAATATTATATATTTATAATTTATAATTAATTAATTATAATAAAAATTCGTTGTTAATAAATTTCAAAAAACTCACGTTGCAATAAAGCTCTCAAAAGATCTCTTAATTTTAACATAATAAAGGAAGTGTCACATGGGCCCCACTTCATTAAATGATATGTCTTTTTGCAAACTCCTTCAAATTGCCGACTATTTATGCGATGGCTTCTTTTTATTTTTGTTAAAAAAAAGTTAAAACACTCTTTCAACATCTGAGTTTCTCTCCGTTCAAAAATATTAGGGTTTCTCTTTTTGAAAAAAATTAGAGCTCCTCCTTTTTTTGCTGATAAAAAAACAAACAGACAAAAATCTTCAGTAATCTAATCATAGGTATGAAATAATTTATTATTTATTTTTTAACGTATTTTTATATGATTATTTTATAGGAGATTCATAAGAGATTTTAGTGATATAGCCTGTCCTTTGTGCAATTTTCTTGCCAAGGATGTCACTTTTGAATGGTCACAAGCATGTGAGGCGACCCTTGATAAATTGAAAACTATGTTAGTGTCACCTCCTATCATGTAATCTCATAATTGGGACCTCCTTTGAGACTGGCGTGACGCTAGTGACATGCCATGGGTTGTCTTAGGGCAAAGGAAGATAAAAGCATTTCAGGATCTATTATGCCAAGAAGACTCTAGATTCGCTTCAATCCAATTACAAACCACGAAAAAGAGTTCTCAAGGTTGCAATCTTTGGCTCCTGTGAAGTTCAGTCTTACCGAGGGTCTCCCGGTAACCATTTTCACCTGATCACGCAGCCGTTGAAGTAATTTCGTTTCTGCCAGGATACCGAGCCTCGTTTGACTAGGTGGGATCCTACTGCCAAGAATTTAACCCCGACCATTGGGCAGATAAGAAGGGAGTTGAGAATGGTAGCTAACCACCCGTCTCGCTTAGTTTCCCCGAGACAACTTCGAAGGTCTACCCATAGGCGACATACTTTCCCCGATGAGAAACTTTGCTTCATTCACTCGCCCATGGTTTGCTGACATAAGAACCATCTAGTGACAGGACAAATTCATCCTAATGGACCTCTCAAAGAAAAAGAGGAAATTTTGATGGACATAAAAATACTTCTTCTTTTGATGATCCATACTTGTTTAAATACTATCCTGATCGATTGTTGAGAAGGTGTGTATCCAATGACGAGAAAATTGGGGTACTCACCTTCTGTCACTCTAAAGCTTGTGGAGGGCATTTCTCCGCAAGAAAAACGACGGACAAAATCTTGCAAGCCTGTTTTTATTAGCCCAATCTTTTTAAAGATTGCTTTTATTTTTGCAAAACCTGTGCTCGATGCCAACAATTAGGAGGGATCACAAAAAGGAACATGATGCCTCTACTCCCAATTCTTACCACTCATCGAGATCTTCGATTGTTGGGGTTTAGACTTCATGGGCCTTTCCCTCATGTGGGTACTCTACATTTTATCATTACCGATTATCTTTCTAAGTGTGTGAGCCATTCCAACGAGAACTAATGACCACAAGGTTGTTTTGAAATTTTTTGAAAGAATATATTTTTTCTCGCTTGAATGCCTCGCAATCAGGCTAGTGATGGTAGGATCCATTTGTAATCAACCCTTGAAAATTTTTTAAAAAAGTATGGAGTCACACACAAGTTTCACAACCTTTACCACCCACACTATCGAAAGAAAGCCAACCACCTAATAGGAGATCAAACACATTTTGGAAAAAAATGGTTGATCCTTTAATCGCAAGGATTGGTCACTGGACAACCGACGCCTTTTGGGCCTGGCAATTGCATCGCTTTTAAGACTATTCTTGAAAGATGTCTCCTATAGGCTAGTTTATATGAAGGGCATGTCATCTCCTGCCGGAAGTGGAGCACGTGAGCATACTGGGCCATTAAAACTCTTAATTTTGATTTGGCTGGCTACAGTAAAACAAAGACTCACAGAGATGAATGAGCTGATGAATCGAGGCGTGAATCAAGGAGAGCTAGGAGAATCTACAAAGAGAGGCTCAAGCTCTTCCATGACAAGAAAGTTGTGGGCGGTTAATTTTGAACCTCACCAAAAGGTACTGTTGTATAGCTCTCGCTTGCACATCTTTCCGTGTAAACCTGCTCTAGGATGGACCGGACTTTCATCATCAAGGTGTTCACTCCATATGGCGCATTGGAGATTGAGAACTGAAAATGGGAAAAAATCTTAAAGTCAATGGTCAGCGCTTAAAGCCATTTCCGGAGAACTTCGACAGCTAGGAGAGTAGTGAGGAACTGGTAGATCTGCTCTACCGGGATGTTCCTTCATCGTAATCTTTGTCTTACCCTTTTGTATATAGTTTTTCTTTTCCTTTTCTTGCATTTCCTTACGCTTTATTCATTTAGCCTGTATTTTTGTTTTTAATAAAGGAGAGTCCAACCCTTATGTAACTAGTATATTTTGGCCCTCTTATAGTCTCTGCGGGGTGTATCTCACAAGGTATCAGGGCAATGCTTATTTCCATTGCGGGGGTGGGCATACACTAGTGGTTGTGAGCCATTTAAGTACATGCTATTTGGTTTAATCTCGTTGTTCTAAGGGCTGTTTATTGCAATTTTTTTATTTTCAAATTTTTCGAGTATAAGGTTTGACCTTTGATGTATGCAAAATTACATGACCTTATGTATGCACTCCATATAGTTTCACTGCACATACACAATAATAGGCATGCACAAAACTTTTTTTTTCATATTTAGACCATATTGACCCAATTCTTTTATATTCTCCATAGTCAATCTTGACTGGTATCATTCTCATTCATAAACTACACAAGTCATTGATTTCCTGTCCCAAGCTCATTTTTGCTTTCTATTGCTTCAGCCTGTGCATTTTTGGCATTCCATGTCAACTACATGGATCTTATTCTCGAGGAACATCCATTCGTAGTTGCATGATTTTAGGCCATATTTTCTCTTTAAACTTTTAAATCATACTGAGTCATCCTTTCGCACCCTCTTTGCTGAGCTCGAAGTTACCGCCTCTATTAATCCCAGATCGTTGATCACTGGAGCAGTGATGACTCCAAGGCAAGCGTGAAGCGTGCCGAGAGAGTGAAATACACCGAGAAAGCACAAGTCGGCTTTGAGGGGGTTTGAAGCAAGGTACAGTTTAGTGCATGTTAAATCCAAAATGTAGAGAATTATGGAAATTTCCACAAAGTGGTACCCTGCATTACTAAGTGGTTATAATGGTCAGACTAGAATAGATGCAGTATCAATGGTGATCAAATTATACTGGTTGTACTCAAGATCGGTTAGGTTTATTGAAAGATATTTTCTATTGACTATATTCTGACCCTGAGGTATAGCAGAAACCCTAACCCTAACTTCCTTCACCAAAGCAACCTTACATCAAATACTCTCAAGTCATCAATCCGACTGGGGCATCACGTCGCGACGCGTAGTTTGAAAGCGGCTGGAATCGTGGTGGGCAGGCGATTCTCATCTCAAGCTAAAGCAACCTGAATGATTTTCCACTATGGTTGCTATGGATTGTTTCGTTAGCTGTTGCGGTTTTATGCTTTCGCTGGCTAGTATCCGCTATGAATCCAGATGGGGAGGAAATGGAACGCATTTTGGGAAGGGTGAGTCCAATAGTGTTGGAGATAGGTTGTTGGGAGACTTTTGTGTGTGTATGGGCCGTTCTTGCAATATTCGCTATCGCAGCCATATCTATGGCTAGATCAAAGAACACAGGCAAAGGAAAGGCCACTAGCTCCTCTATGGAGCGAGCCGTGAAAAAATGAGAGGTCGATACTTCATAGATTGTGAAAAAAGGAAAAGGAAAGCGAAAAGGTCCTTCATCAAAGAGCAAGAAAGAAAGTGATAATGAAGATGAAGAGATTGAGGCTATGTTTATTGAATCTTCGGAATCCGAGAGAGAAAGGTGGGTTAAGTCAGTTGAAAGACGAGGTTTCCACCGTGAGCGGGGACTAAAAATTGAAATGTTTCTGTTTACTCACCCCATTCGTGTCGTTATTTAGACTGCACTTGCAATTTGTCGAGAAGTAAAATGCCATTCATCACCGCTGTTATGAATTTTATTCCAACTCGAGAGAGAATCAATGTGCATTCCTCGAGACTACAACTGGGGGAAGCAAACACGGTTAGCCCCGACTCGATCGTTAGATACCGAATTATGTTCTGATCATATGATGTAATCTTATTCACTGGGCATATTGATATAAATTGCACTTACGCGCTCACTACACGGTTTTACAGTGAATTGACGGTGGGCAGTTCGAGTACGCGCCGATGAATAAGGTCATTAACAAAATGATCGAGCCAAAGGGAAATGAGAAATTACCGAGAAAGGAAGAAATTTAGTTTCGTATGAGGTAATGAATGGGAAAAAATTAACATTGCTTTGGTAATGTAGTGTATAATGAGGGATTTTCTAAGGTCCCCAACGGAGAACAAGCACATCCCCTTCTCGATCTTAGTGACAAATTTGGTGGAAGTTGCTGGGATAAGGGGTTCTAGTAGAGAAAAAAGAGTTCGTCTTAGGCTAGGGCCCATCACAAACAAAACAGAAGCAAAAAGTCGAGCCGCTTCCACAAGGCCTCGCCGACATCCTCCTCTACGGCTTCTTCGTCATCATCATCGTTTAGCCCCTGGTCGATGAGTACATCTCCTTAAAGATGATGGAGCGTAGAATCAAAGGATGGTTTAAATGCATTAAGTGGGGAAATTGTATACTGGACCACGCTCTCCAAGCTTGGAGGATCACATTCCTAAGAGGAGAGCCCATATTTGCTGATGACCCTCGACTTAGAAGGGGATTCGACGAAATGATGATCAGGTGGGATGAAGATGCATTTTCTCGGATGGAGAGGAGGGGACTTAAGAGTATGGGTATCTGGGTTAGAATAGGTGTTGTCAAGTAACAGTAGAGACCTCACCCATGTCATGCCAACAATCTATTTTTGCTTCCTCAAACCCTATTTGTGTAACCCATGGTCATTACAAGCTTAAAAGACCTTTTTGATTTTAGTTATGTAAGGTGTTCTTTATTGACTTCTATGCATGCTAGCTTGCTTGGTTATGGTGAAATGTTTACGCTTTAATGAAGTTCATTCCACAGATTACTGATTCCTATTTCATGATTTGTGATCCCTTATATGAGAATCTCTGCTTTGTATCAATTATATTTTTCCATTACACTTCGGGGACTGCTGGTGGTCATTTAAATTCAGTGGTTGCATAATTGCTAAAGTTATAGCACTATGTTCACGCTTCTTTTAAATTCAATGCTTGACTAAGCCTCCTTAGCGCACTACTGGAGCCTTTATAGTCGTAGGCGCATTAGTTCAAATCTTGCTAGGGACCAAGAAGATGTAGGCTGGGGGTGTTGGATACGTAAAAGTGCGACAACTATCTAGGTTTTAAGCCCTCGCATCATATTTTGTTTTCATTTTGTAGAATAGGTGCTTGACCTTTTCTACCGCTTTTATGCGCAGTTGTTCATGTCCCACACATTTTCGTAGCTGCTTGATTCCAGAGGACAACTGCATCATCGGGTCATTAATCAATGCACGCTATCTGGGAGGCCTCTGCAGCTTCAAGGAAGAGGGCAATCAGGAGACAAGTGGTACCAGATCACATTGACTGGTACCGATACCCACATGCAGTGAGGAGCAGTGGAGTAGTGGTACCGATACCAAATATAATGGTACCGGTACCCAAAGGTCAGTTGAGTGTTCATGGATTCTTGGTACCTGGGCATCAATAATTAACTCGGTATAGGTACCAACATGCGATCTTTGTAGGATTTGAGCATACTCGATTCCGTGCAAGGCACGCTCGTCTTCGATCCCCACTTCGAGATCGCGAATGAGGATTGAGATTTAAGCCCACTTTTAGGGCAAAGTTGAGAGTTCGATTCTAGGTTTGGCTTCAACCTTTGAGTGTTTTCTTCATATTTTTCTAGGGTTTTCAGGGGAGCAGAGTAGCTAGTTTTCTCTCTGACATGAAGCTTTACATTTCAGAATCTTTCGCCTGGGTTTTATAACTTTGTGTCTACTGAGAGACTCTGCATTTTTTATATCTCAACCTGGGTAATTGAAGTGTTATTTCAATTCACGTTTACTATTAGTGTTCCAGCAATTATGAATCAATTCTCAGCTTTAATGGAGTTCTAAACCTCCATGATAGGGTTCTAACGGTGGAAACTCACCCCTTCAAGGTAACAGCCCTCAATCCCTCTTTTGTGCTTCAATGGGATTTGTATGATATTAAACACTTGCGAAAATTCTTATAAAGCCTTAGTTTGGCATCTTCTTGACAACATGTGAACGAAAGATTCTTGATACATGTTGTGCTTGATCTCAAATACAAACTAAGAGTCCAAACAAATTGTCTGAGCAAGCATTTGATATCGTTCAATTATTCTTTGTCTTACAAAAGCTTTTAGTTAAATCCCCATCAAAGCACTATCTATCAATGGCCTCAGATGTGATCAGAAGTGAGAGGCGTGGTATTACCTAGTTGGTGGTGAGCGGAAACCTTAGGATCCTATCATTTGCCCTTCTTATTTTACAATAGTTTAAGTCAATTGGTTAATAAATTAATCAATCAAAACCCCCAGATTTTACTTTAATCGCACATTCATTGGAAAACAATCCCTAAGGATCATCTAAGAAACAACTCCTTGTGGAAATGACTCCGACCCCACAAAGACATTATAATGCTCGACGACACGTCTTTACGTCGGGAATAATTTCAAAGACATGAAATAGACGGGCTAATGGGACACCACAGCCCCACCATCGGCGGGACATGCACACACGCCAGCTTGTTCCTCCTTACCCCAACATGGGCCTGGGAACCAAGATGAGTCCCGCCAGCCGCACAAGCACCTATTATCGCAGATCTGGCCATTACCGGGCCGTAAGGCAATGGCTCCAGTCGGTGTCATGACTTGCCAGACTTCAGTACCTACGGGTGTGTCTACGTCGTGGATACCGCAGCCGAGCTCATAGTCACTTAATATACGGTACGTTCTACTCTCACACTTTTCGACAAGAGTGTTGTTTAAATTCAAATGCATCATATCTATATTTGTCATGCATCATGTGTGAAAGGCCTGGGGCTTGTGAGGTTAAGATCTTAGAAATGTCGCCGTATAAGAGCCTTCCCTAGAACTAAAAAGGAGGTGGATGATATAAGGGTTAGGAGTTAGAGATCTCTCGATTCTACTCTCAATCGGACCCAAGGGTCATAGACATGTCGTCTGAGTTTGACGTCATCCTGGATGGACTGCTAATTCCGTGACACCAAGTCAATATTGACTGTGATCGTAGGAGAGTTACTCGCTCTGGCCACACAAGACTCGATTCAGGTTATGTTTCAGGATAAGCATGACGCTTTACCCTAGACTCCGTATACGACTCTAGGCGCATGGAAAGTCGATGGGTCAAGAAGAAGCCTACCTGTGAGGACGAGGCGAAAGGATTGGGTCCTGCCGAGCGGTTTGTGAGTATGATGATGTCTTTCCGATGAACTATCTGGATTACCTCCACAGGATATGCATTTCTGCCATTGAGTTACACCCCTCGGTATGTCGCCCATTTCTATGACTCCGCATAGGATGGCCCCCACGAAGGCAAACTCAAGGTCCGTATATAGGAATTGGTCGGATGTGGTTTATTAAACCGAGCACTTCACCACCATGTGGCGCCCGCTCGCTTGCTGAAGAAGAATGACAAGACCCTTCGACCGTACATTGACGATAGGGGTGCGCTGAACAGGTTACGATCAAGAATCTATCTGCTACCAAGGATTGATGATTTGTTTGATCACTGAGAGGACGCTTAGTCTACTCCAAGATGCACTGTACTGCTATCATCGGGCCGAGAGCTAGTGGGAGGCGTATATCACTAAGACGATGTTTAAAGATACCCAAGACGGAATTTGAGTTCATACTGATGCATTCGTTCGACGCACGCTTCCAACGTAATTCATGGATCTCATGCATGTGGTATTCCACCCCACTTGGGACGTCATTGTGGTCTTTAGACTCATATTTTGATCTACTCCAGCCCGAGGAGGAGCATGAGGATCACAGGATCGTTTCAAGCCTCGTGAGAACATCGCTTGTACCAAGTTCAATAAGTGTGAGTTTCGCTATCGAGGTGAGATTCTGGACATGTAGTGTCGGGCCAGTGTATCGTTGGACCCGGAAAGGTCAAGGCGCTATGAGTTAGAGAGGTCAAGTCGCTTTTGCTACGCTAGCTGGGACTAGTAGGGTATTACAAGAGATTCATTAAGGATTTCTCCCGATTAGTTTCACCTATGACGAGAAGGAGGTCAAATTCGAGTGGAATGACCTGTGTGAGAAGGCATTCCAGGAAGTCACTGGGAGTATCACAGCGTAGCTCCCGAGTGGCAAATGCCAGACTGCGGGGACGCTTCGCTACGCATACCGACCGTGCCTGGGGACTGGGGAGTCTAATGGCTACGCTATCCCTTACTGGTGCGCAGTAATTAAGTCACGTGGACAGACGCAAAGATAGTGTCCATCAAACCCGTATAGTCAAAAACGCAGGCGAAGGCTACGCGATTCACACATATGGTAGTCTTCTAAGATAGGACCCGCCGGGTTCCCTACCGATGATTCGAGAGATGAGATCCTCAGGAGTTCCACGCTTCGATTCTTCAGGCATCCAGTGGCACGAAGATGTACTGATCTTCGCCGCCAGTGACATCGGCTGGATAAAGAGACACGCAGGGATTTCATCGACAATGTCTCACGGTCGCAGGTAAAGGTCATAACAGCACGCAGGCTACTCCAAATGCATCGGTAGCGTGAGTGGAAGTCGAACATATCACGATGGATTTTGTGACTCACTTTCCACGTACATCGCGGAAGCATGATGCGGTGTGGTTAATAGTGAACTGGCTCATTAAGTTGACGATGCCGTTAAGTGATGACCTTCACACCGGAGGAATTTCGCAGTGGCATAAGCATTCGAGAGATTGTTCTGCTATTACGGAGGTCGGCTTCATCGACGTGACTGTGATCTTAAGTTTACTACCATTTTTGCAAAGAGTTTCTAGAGAGCCATGGAACATAATTGATGATAAGTAATCATTTCATCCACGTATTGCACACTACTGGAGAGGACTATGTTTAGAGACATGTCAGGAGATGTGTCCTGGATCTTAAGGTTAGCCGGAGAGCATTTGCCCTTGGTAGAGTTCGCCTATAACAACGCTTATCAGCGAAAGATACGATGGCAATCTCTATGAGGCTTTGTATGGGAGGCCATGTCGACCTTCTCGATTCGTTGACTCGAGGGAAAGAGATCCATCACTGGTCTAGATTTGATTGTGGCACGCCTGGTAGCTCCTGGATTTTGATACATAAGCCGCCTTCCTTATGGCTCGTGAGTCGCGTAAGAGCTATACCGATAAAGCACTGGTCGAACTTTAGAGTTTGAGGTGGGAGATCATCTTCTTGAAGGTAATGCCTAAGAGAGGAGTGGTCAGATTCTGTAAGCAGGGAAAATTGTCGCCGAGATATATCGAGCCCTCCAAGATATTAGAGAGGGTAGGAACAGTTGTGTATCGGTTGGCATTACCACTGAGTTTATCGGGTGTCCATGAGGTATTCCGTGTCTCCATGCTCCAGAAATACACTCCAGATCCGAATCATGTAGTGGATTGAGGCGAGCTTATTGTTGTTACGGATGGGACCTTCCAGGAGGGGCTGGTGCGTATCATGGATAGCTGGGATCAAGTTTTGCAACGCAAGACCGTGAGCCTAGTGAAGGTGTTGTGGCAACACCGAGGATTGGAAGAGGCAACATGGGAATGCGATGACACGATGCGTGCCACCTATCCTTTCTTGTTTAAGGATGAAGGTACATGATTTAGTCATTTTGTGATTAAATGACTAGTTTATATGCATGTGATTATGTACTATTAAGGTATGTACGTGATTTGATTTATGTATGTGTGTGGGAATTTCGGGACAAAATTCTTTTAAGGGGGGAAGAATGTAAAACCCGAGAAAATTAGAAATTTTTCTGAAAAATGGCAAAAATAATAAAATTGCCATAATGGTTCAGGGAAGCCTGAAAAATTCTCTAGATCTCGGATGACAAAACTGATTTCACCGGCTGATTCGGCCTCGCAAATCTAGCAAGCTACCTTTAAAATTTTCGTCAATTTCGAGACGCTTGGATTTTTCACGATTTTCTAGGTAACAGGCATCTAATGACTCCGAGTGATGAGATTTTTACAAGAATCTCGGGAATTAGGAAATAACTCAAGTTAAGTTCATTTAAAATAAATTGAACTTGAACCAGGACGAAAATGAATTGTTTCGAGGTAGGAACGGATCCAAGCAAGGATCGCTTGACATCGTGGCACCATGAGAGCCACTTATCAAACTTAACTTAAAATAAGTTAAGATAAAAGAAAAAGGAAAGAAAGAAAGGGGAGAAAAGGGGGAGAAAACTTAGAGAAAGGAGGAGAAAACATAGAGAAATGAGAGAAGAGAGAGAGAGGAGAGAGAAACTTTGACTTCTCTCTAAGATCTACAGAGCTCAGGTGGTCATCTTGCTTCGGGCCAAAAAAAAAAGTTCATCTACTCGACAAGGCCTACACATGGGTACCGAAAACATGAGATTTCGCCTGGGATTCAAGCGAGGAGTTCGGGAAATCAAACATTTAGGGTTTAGGAAGTGTCCACGAGGCTTCCTAGAGTTTCTTCTACACTCCAAGAGGTAGAGATTCATCCTACTTTCGTTTACTTTCCATTCTAGGGGTTGTTTGGTTGAGTTTTAATGCCCTAAGGGGCTGTTTGTCCATTTTTTCCCTAAGGGGTTGTTTGGAAAAATAATGGGTTATGGGAATAGTGCCCTGTTTTGACCCTTTATGATGTCCAGTTTTGGGGCTGATTTTTGGTTAGAAAAATGGAGAATTTGGACTACTATCCTTCAAGTAAATTGTAACCCTATCTGAGAACTTGATTTTAGGCTTTTGAATCACCCAAATCGGACCTCTATAACTCAAGTTATGGTCCGTTTCCCGGACTGCCTAAGCTACCTGCTTTTAATGAACCTACCGTCTGTGTTTTTTGGGACAGATTTTCGGCTGCAAAAAAGAGAGAATTTGGACTAGCATTCTTCAAGGAACTTGTCTCTCTATCTAAGAACTTGATGTTAGGCTTTTGAATCACCTAAATCTGACCTCTATAACTCAAGTTGTGGTCCATTTCCCGGGATTGCTCCAAGCTGCCCTGTTTTGGCCGAACTCTACCGGGCTTCAGTTTTTGGGACCGATTGGTCGGGAAAAGCGGTATTGATCATATCCTCTTGTCTTCGTATCTATATTCGAACTTGATGTTAGGCTTTTGAATCACCATATTGGACCTCTATAACTCAAGTTATGATCCATTTTTTGGGACTGCTATAGCTTCGGCTGTTTAATGATTTGTGTCCAGATTTTTGCCACAATTGGTATATGATTATAGTATATCATTGCTTGAATTGAGTGATATACTTGGTTGAAATTGTGTGGAAGTCAAATTGTGTGTTCTAATGGTTTGGCTTGTGATTTGTTTGTATGAATAAGGCCATTACATGGCTTATCAGAGGCTAGTTGTGACATGTCTTTGTCACAATTCAAATTTAGAGGTTGATAAATGTCGCTACTGAGTAAGAGTGATCAGGATGTCAATGTACGATGTATCGACATGATGACATGAATTCGTATGATATATTTGGAATTTGTATACTTTTTGATATAAATGTCCAAATGATGCATGGGTAATTATGCATGAGTAGGCTTCGCATATAGCACTCATCATATATGTAGTGATGGCATGAATGAGCAATGGTGTGATTGCACTGCGATTATAATTAGACATCACATGACACGGGTGTGAGTGCATGGTAGAGATCGACACTGTTTGGTGTCTGATGGTATGTCAGGTACATGGTTGATCGATTAATCGGGGTTTCGTGTTCACGAGGGTTTCAGAACATGACAACGCCCAAATGAGTCTCACGGCTTTTAAAAATGAAAATATGTGTGTCAGTACAGAGTTAGTAGATCCCCCCACAGGAAAGACCCAGATTCATGGTTAGGACATGATCACCTACTGAAAGATCGTAAAATGTTGGAAAGCAGCGCCAAGAAATCATCCCGGGATGTAAACCCCAGGAAACTATGGCCCACAAATGCATAAACACGCTGAATCCTGGGAAATGTAAGTTGATATCGGGAACCATCCAATGATTTTTTATTTATAAACAAAAGCTTTTGTTTTTAAATGGCCATTGGAGGAACATACGATTGCCTGCTTTTCACACTCCTAAGATATGCATGAGGGAGCTCTGGTGAGGACTCGGACATGGGATGCATGAGTCACATTCCTACTCCATGACATGTGTGCATTCGAGTAGGAATGTGCGTGCTTTACTTGAATGTGGTGTGCCTGTACGCGTGATCAGGTAGCGAAAGAAATTTCACACTATTCTCTACTGGCATTACTCACCCGTCGTGGACCCTTCGTGTACAAGGAGGTATAGGAGACAAAGACTCGACAAGGTCGTGATTATGAAGGAGGCCGATGTGTGGCCTTTATATTACCTTGTAAAAAGTGTTTTCAGAGTAAAATAATTGTAACTAAATTCTTTTGGGACTATTGTCTAAATAGTCGAGTGTGTAATTATGGTAAGAGGGTCATGATCGGACTCTTATTGACTGTAATTAAGTGTTTTATTTTCATATTTTAGATTTAAATGTGAATGAATGGGTCCTGGTAAAGGGATGTATATCGGTGATATGGACAGATGGACCCTGTGTTGTTATTACTACTTATGTTGAGACCTCGACGGGCTATGGTTATACTGCTATACAAAGTTGTATGTCAAGGAGCTCCCAAACAAAGGAGTCTCTACTCGATTTTTGTGAAATATGGATCCCGATAAATGGGACACAACAAGCAGATATCTGGGTCACCCGAAGGCGCACTCCGTCGACGGTTATCAACCCGACCCCAAGCTCAGGAGTCACAAAAGCCCGATACGAAGTAAGTCGGGCTATCGCGGAGGCTGGTTGAATTAGGGAGCAACCTGTCGCCTGAGATCTTTATGGAAGCAACAACATCAACCAAATCATTTAGGCAAGCGAATAAAGATCAAATCAAGAAGTTCAGATCTTCTAATCTATCAAACCACAATTGGAAACATCTAGGATTCTATTCTGAAGAGGATACTTTAGCAGCAAGTTTCCTATTTCCACGTGAAAACTTAAAGGAAAGTTTGGATAATCCAAGGTAGGTTTGGAGTCATACTAGGATAATGATCCAACTTTATCTAGTCTTCCATAATCGAATATACAAGGCTATATATTTGGGTTTTCAAAAGATGTTCAACACAAATTCTACAACTAATCTTTGAGGTACTGAACGTTAAAAGTCTTTCACCTTGTGTGAAATGTCACTTCTTTATGATTCTTCATTTCATCTTATTTTGATGTAAGTGGTCATGCGTGTGCGATGTTGTTGAGAGGGGAATGAAGGGAGTTCATTCTAAATCCCACTAGGACTGATTAGGTTGAAGAAGGGCCTTGGGAAAAGAGGGAGTCTCGTACCATGTAAGACTAATTGCAACCTTGAATCATATTAGTGGGAATCCTAGCATTTAGGTGTAAAAAGGAGAATGAAGGGAGTTCATTTTGAATTCCACCATGAGTGATTAGGTTTTAAGAAGGACCGTGGGTAGAAAGGGAGTATCGTACCATATAAGACTAATTGTAAACCTTGAATTAGATAAGTGGAAATCCTTGCATTTGGGCATAACCTTGAGGACGTAGGTAGTTTCCGAATCATGTAAAATTTTGTGTGCTTTTATTTTGCTGCATGTATTTTTATTTGAGTCAGAACAACACTATCCCTCATAGAGTTTGGGATCTTATCATACATCTTGTTAAAAACCATCAACACAACAAGTAGAATACCTAATCAAAGAGAAAAGAAAAGAACACAGACTTAACCTTTTCAGATAAATACCTATGTCCTCGGGCACCAACGAACAACTTCTACTAATCAAAGAGAATTACAAACTTAGGGCCATAAATCAATTTCCTAAGAAATTGATCCAAAAAATAAATACCCAAGCAATTGGGCAATACTACAAATACCCTAAAGAAGATGGGGAAGAGGTGCATTTGTTACAAAGGTGGAAAAGCCCCTTTTATAGGCTATGTCTTCTAAGAAAAACCCACTCTTTAACCGATGTGGGATTTGCAAAAGTCAAAATATAACAAATCTCCACCTTGATGAATATGTCAATCCCATCTCGAAACTTCTCTTTGACAAAAGCTGCATCGCCTCCAAATGTGCTCAATGGCACAATCAATGATTGAACTTGATGCCATTGATTTTTTAATGCTTATGGATTAAAAGCAAGATTAATTGGTATATATTTTATCCATGTCTATAAAAATCATATTATGTTTAACACAAATTTACATATTTTTTATAGTTCATAACACATTTTATCGTCTAATAATATTTGCATATATATTCACAAAACATTAAACCTATCAAACATATGATTTCGAAAAGAAAAAAGAAAAAAAAAGTGAATACATCTTAAAACATTATTTAGAAATGTGAAACATCCCAATATTAATATTCATTTTATTTTCATAAAATTGTCTAATTAAAATGTCATCAAATTTGACATCTAAATACCTACCAATTCTTATTAGCCCATCAAGATAAAATTTATATTCTGTAATGTATGACACAAAATTCACATTTAAAAATACGAAATCTCATTGCATTCTCCTTTCTTTTTATTCTTCATAACATCCCACCAAGACTATGTACACGCATTTAATGATTTAGTAAGTTATAAATTTTTTACTGAAAATAGAGAACAATTGATGCTCTACAAACAAATAGATTTAAGTATTTCATTAAGTTTTTTCTAGAGAAACTTTATTTGATGAAAAAGTGATATTATATTATACAATAGCTATAAAAAATACATTTGGCAAAGCTAAGGGACTTATCATGCATGACCATGATGCATCAATGTGATTCATTATTATTTGCAAGACAAATGTAGTTCATTCCCCTCTAATTTATCAAATTCAACTTCATAATATATATTTTTATTACCAAGCTGAAAGCTTATAAGATAATAACATTAAAATACACAACATTTGGAAGTCAAATTATTTATAATTTATAGATTAGTAATATATTTGTTTCAATAATTGTAGGATCAACAATGATCTCTTTTATGAATATCTAACAAAGTAGTTACATTCAAACTCCTCTTCTTGTCTTGGACACTAATTGATCAATTATAAAAATAATATCAATATTTTATATATGACCAATTGCATAAACTAAATTTGAAAATAAAATTTTTGATTCCACCGACACTAGTTGCTAAGATGATTCCCACTTAGATGTTTTCTTCGATAATATTGAAAGAGCTTTATAAAATAAGTTTAATAGGTAATTTTTAAAAATAGATAATATATATATATATATACTATATATATATATATATATATATATATATTAAAAAGATGTGTTTGAGGTGAATGTAAGTTAGTTTTAAACAATAGTGCTTTGAAAAATAATAAGAAGAATTTACTTGTTTATTACATCCTTTTATGTACTCACATGGTTTCTAATGCTTAGGGGCACGATAATCAACAATCATATTCCTTTGTTCTATGACTACTAAGATCCAACAAAAGCTAAATCATTTAAAACAAAAGTATTATCAAATCATAAATATAGACAATTCATAAAATCTCATATTAAAATCTAATGATCATGACTTACTCAAGGCTTTAAGGCATGAAAATATATTCAACATTATGACACTCTACTAAGGGTTTTGATAATCGTAGTGTTCTCTTCTATGTTTGAGCAGTATTAAAGCCCGCTCTTGATATTGTAAAAGGATTATAAGATACTAATTAGTGACATATTTTGAAGTGATACCATATATTTGGAAGGATTATAAATATGTGTCATATTAAATGCATCAACATTAGGTTATGTTGTCACATTCAATGAATCACCTTATTAGTTATGATGTCACATTGTAAAAGCTTGTGAATGATATGATAGTCCCATAGATTTTATAAAGTTTATGGATTAAAAGCAAGATTAACTTGTGTATGTTTTATCTATATGTATAACAATCATATTATGTTTAACACAAATTTACGTACTGTTTATAGTTCATAACACATTTCATCGTAAAATAATATTTGCATATATATTCACAAAACATTAAACTTATCAAACACATTGTTTGGTTATTCGCATGTATATAAATTTTCGATTGAAAACAATCAAATCTGCAAGTGTACGGATCACAAGTAATATAGTGGCTTTTTAATTAAAAACCCCAAGTATCGAACCCACAGGGAAAAATTGGTTAAAATAGGGATTAAGTACCCCGGCTACTAAAGAATTTCACTATCTAAGCGATATGACTGATTTGAATGATGATTAACTAAAGTTAAAACTAATTAAACTAACCTAACTCTTGAAAATCAGCAAATGATTGAAGTGAAGTAAAAGAAAACTTTAACTATTAATACTAGGGCCAGTTGTCTCCGTTGATGGGTTTATGACTTATAACCACAAAATACCGATTAAAATGAATATATTCCCGTGCTTACCCAAGGAACCCAATATGAGGTTTACACTTTCGTGTCTCCTCTCAATTTCTAGCACCTCATTCCTATTCTCCTTTCGATCCTTCTAGGTCAAACAATGTGATACTAGTTCTAAGGAAAATCAATCCTTAGGAACTCTATTGGTCTTCTTTCAGTCCTTACAATAAAGTTACTCGAGTTATGTTCCGATTGATCTCCTTTCGGTCCTTACAATCTTCAAATAAGGTTGAATGATGCCCCTCTTAATAAAATCCACCTAGTACTAGGCATTCCTAATTTCCTAGATCTCTTTGATTAAGTTAATTTGATTTTAACAATTGTAGGACTTTAGAGGTAAAAACCAATTCCTAAGGGGATGCTTCCAGCTCTCACTCTAGAAACCCTTGAGCTCTAGGTCTCAACTTCACCCTCTAGCATACAACAATTAGCTAAAAATCTGGACAAATAAGGAACCACATACATCCTCAACACAAGCATAGATTCACCAAAATAATTCAATAAAAACCACAAGTCAACCACCAATTTCAACCAACCAGCCCTAGGGGATAAATTAGCCACTCATAGCAGCCTCAAAACCCAACAATACCATATTTGCACCAAATAAAATACTTAAAGATTAAGAATAAGAATAGAGTTAAGGAATACAAAACAAATATTAGATCAATCTCGTCCAAAACTCAGCTCCATTGCTACAAGTATCCCCTAGCAGTTGGATCTTCCAATTCATCTCCAAAAATGAGCTCAAGATCAAGTAAAACTAAAAAAAAACCCCTAAAAAGTGATTCAAGAAGAGGAGAGGAGAAACCTTAAGGAGGGTGTTCTCCCTAAAAAACTGAACCCTAAACAAGTCTAAAAGACTACTATTTATAAGCATTGGAAAATGGGCCAATGATGGGCTCAAAACTCGAAGTTTGCTGATCCAGCCCGTTATCCTTTGCCTTGGCGAAGATAGGTGTCTTCATCTAGCATATTCTTCATTCGCCTCAATGAAGGTTAGGTTCGCCTAGGCGAACCTGAGGGTGGTTTTGAAGTGGCATGGCTCCTTCGCCGAGGCGAGCTGCTCCTTCTCCTAGGGAAACCCTGAGGCTCAGCTTTTTTCGCATCAGCGAAGCTTCCTCTTTGCCTTGTCAAACCTCGTCGCTGCAACGAAGTAGAGCAACCTATTGCAAATCAACAACTTCCTCTTCACTTGATTTCTTCCATCACTTTGCTTGATTTTCCTTCTAATCCTGTAAAACATGAGCAAATAGGGGATCAGTGTAATGTTTGTAAATAGAGTGTGAATCTAGCATTTGAGTTATATAAATACATGAAAAACACACTCAAAATGCAGGTATGATTCACACCGAACAACACCCCAAACTTAACATTTTGCTTGTCCTCAAGCAAAGAAACAACTCATTTTCCTTATTCAAAACTAATAAAAATGCTGAGCATGAAATTGGGATAATGTATGATAAACTGCCTCAATGATATAACCCTCATACCACACAAAGAAAAATTTGAGATAGCCTTTTTCAAAAAAATAATAGATCGACCTTAAGTTAAACAACCTAAACCAAAGTTCTCAAGTGTGTGTGTATAGTCTTCCCCTCTTTGGTTAATTGCAGTTCGGATGGAATTAGCTAAGCATGAGTGGAATGGGCATCTCTCACTCACATGGTGAATGTGTAAGACTCCATAGGCTTGCATATCACTCTCCACTAATGTAGGCTATACACAACTTTTAGGATCAATTAGGTCTTTATATAACGTGTAATGTATGGCTTAGGTAAAGGTAGTTGAATAGGTCATTTAGGCTTTAGTTTACCCAAAACATACATATTTTCCTTTTTTTCTCCACTAATTATTCATCCTTTGGCATATTGCCTTCTTTTTAATTGGCCTCCTAAGCTTTCCCCTCAAACTTAACTTATTGCATGTTTTTTTATCTCGTAGCTCCCCCAAACTTGCATGATTTTCACCATCCTCACAAGAACACCAAGAGATTTATTTTTCATATTACAAGGGACGGTGTAGTGCAATGTTCAACCCCTTTAAGATTTCTACCTACCCCATATAACGAGCATTAGGTTAGTAGCTCCTAGACCAGTTGGCCTTAGGGTACCAGGTGTAAAACACCCCTAAGAACTTACTTGCTCAAGGTAGGAAGGCTACCTAGCCAAACTTACTCCTCGTTGCTTTATTATTTCTTTTTCCACTTTTTCTACCTTTTTCTTTCTTTTTCCACCCCAAAACCACATTTTTTTCACAATTAAAGCACACCCTCTTCAACCAACTTCCAAAGTCACACTACATGTATCCACAAGATATTGGCATTGAAATCAACATGTTAGGGTAAACAAGGGCTTTGATTGAAAGATATTCAACAAAAAGGGACAAGAGGTTCATTCTTTTCTTTTCATGAAATAAAATGGCTAATATGGCTTAGATTGGGTGATTATGGACATATGCACAAAAAGGTTAGATAGAAAGGCTCAATAGATCCAAGGATGACCTTATATCATTTCCTAATTGTCGTGTTACCTAGGATTTCGCCTCAAGTGATAATTGAACAAGTTCTAGAGTCTTAAGAGATCAAAATATGAAATGATCAACTAATTCTTCTCTAAACCAAACAAAATTGACCAAAAATGGTACATGACTTGTGCTAAAGATACTAAGAACAAATGGTTAGGTCTACAACTAAGTGGTCAAACCAATATGTTTTACATTCAAATATCTCTTATTTTCTTCATGTGAAAGAAAGTTTCAACCATTATTCATCATAGGCATCACAATTATCTCAAAGCAAGCTCAACCAAAACAAAAACAACCAAAAAATGAAAAAATTAACCTAAAAACTGAAAACACATAAAAGCAACTAAAACACCTAAGCAACTAAAGGAAAACACTAAAAATAGAATCATTGAAGCTACTGGAAAAATTTTAAAACAAAGGGAAATCCCTCTAATACCCCCAAATTTAAAATATGCATTGTCCTGAATGTATTAGACAGGAAAGATTAGGAATAGAGGACTCCCCTTGATGATCAAGTGTGATCATTGGGCTCGGGAGTGGTAGGTCTTGATGCAATTCCCTCACTAAGAATCAACTTCAATGTCCTGAAAAACAAAAACCAAATGAACACTTAAAATAAAATCACATGCAACACATGCTAAAAATAACTAAACAAAAACAAATAAAGTACTAAATGGAAAAAAACAACAAATTAAATATCGTGTGTTATCTATTATTGCACGTGATGTATTAACCGTGCTTATGAGTATAGTCATATCGAAAGTTGCTTTTAGTGTAGGTGGAAGAGTGGTTAACAAAAAGCGATGTAATTTGTCACCAAAGCAATCGAAATAGCATGTTTAAAAGATTAGAATTTAGCGGACAAGAGATTGCATGATTATGTTCAAGAAGCCGCACTAGTGACGGATATAGAGAACTTAAAATTATCAAGACATGAATGGATCCATGATAGTTCCTCTTCACCAGAAAATAGTGATTAAAATATTTCATTAAATATATATTATATTTTAATTTTCTTATGGTTGAACAGTAAAAATGATTGACAAATAAGTAGGTATCAACCTAGTTGGGATGTACTTATTTTGTAGTGATGTAAACTTTTCCTATATTTTTAAATATAATTATATTCGATGAATAAAATTTTTAAATGAAGTATTTTTTTTATTTTGGTGTTTTTAAAAACTTCTTTTTATTTTTTATTTAAGCTTGAATAAAAAAAAGCGCAAGTAGAGGGTGATTGTAGGCGGGCCTTTGAATGGGCTTATGGACGGGTTTAAAAGCCCACGAATCGGGCCGAATTGGGCCTAAAGTGGGTCCCAAGCTTTTTGGAGATCCCTGATCAAATTGAGTACACATCCCCTACCCGGTATTTTACAATATATGGTTCATAATATTCAGTAAGGTACATGACAAAATTTTATTTCTATGATTATGACAACCGCATATGCAGTAGATCCCTTTATATAATGGATGATGATGTTTTTTTAATATCATGCATGATGACTCATCATTAGACACAGGTGGAGTACACTATTTATATGGAAAGGAGCGTATCCCTCCACTATATATTTCACAATTCTCCATCACATTTAACAGGGTACATATCATAAATATCATTGACCAAGGAGTACACTATTTATATGGAAAGGAGGGTATCCCTCCACTATATAGTTCACAATTCTCCATCACATTTAATAGGGTACATATCATAAATATCATTGACCAAATGTGAATGATTACGACAATTACATATGTTGTGGATTTCTTTTAATAATTAAAATATATGTCAATGTTTTTTTACGGAAGATGACAATGATGACAAGCCAAAGCACTCGCACTGAGTTAGGAGCTAATCATATAAGGAACTTCAAGTTGTTGTGAAACAACCTGTGAGTAACATGATCTTTAGACCTGCTACCCAATGAGTTTTAATGGGCCTAGAGCCCACTTGGCCCACGTTGTGAAACGGTCTAAGCCCACTTATCATATTAAAACCAAGAGGCACTGCCTAGACGGGAGAATCCTAAAGTTTGTTTGAGAAAACTTGGGTGTCTTCCAATAAATAAGCTCCAAGGCGGCCTGTCTAGGATCTTGAAAGCGGTCATCCTACCGTATATGGATCTCGAAAGTTCCAAGGCGTCCCCCAGTCGGCCATCCTTGATCCTACCGCATATGGGAAGTTCGTTATGGATAAATATATGAAAGCAGAAAATACGCAAAAAAAGATATTTATTAGAGGATTTCCCAGTTCTAAATCCCTTATTTCTCGAAAGATTAATCCTTAATTGGGAAGAAGAGATTTTATCCTTTAAATCTAGAGATTTTATTTGTAAAATCAAGAGTCGATTTTATCCCTAAAATTAAGAGAAGATTGGCGAACCACGCCCTATAAATAAAAAAAGATCTCCCACGAGGTAAGACAATTTGAACTGTGCAAAACTCTCTGTTTCTTCTTCTCCATCTTTTGTTGAGTTAATCATCAAGAGGTGGCTGGCACACTGTCATCGGATCACCTTTTTATAGGTTTACGTTGCGCTATTGATGCCCAAAGGTTCCAACAATCAAGGTTCTTACAATTGTCGTCGTCTGTGGGAAACGAACAGAAAGTCTCGTCTATAGACTGCAAGGGCTTGGCTCCAACGATTGTCCAGTAGCCCTTCATTACCAAGACCTCTATCAATTCCCCTTTCTGCATTTGCTTCGTCCGAGGCAGTCACAATGTCGAGCAATCCAATGATCCAATCACTAGAAGATCAATTCCTCCATTGGTGTCAGGACATGGAGAAGAAGCAGGAGGAGCAAGCGAGACAAATGAAGGAGTTGCAAGGTCAAGCTGAACTCGTGTAGTGGGAGAATGACCAGTTGTGGGCCCAGATAGAAAAAAGCTGCGACCTTGGAAAATATGTACGAGATAGTGGTCGAGCTGTGCATTCGATCGCTCACAATAGAAGGAAGGAGCCCATTATCCTTGACAATGTCGATACCCTAGCAGATGATGAGTTGTCCTCAGGCAGTTCCCCACCTTTGAGTCTCTCACCGACAAGGAATGCTCGGAAAAGAACAAAGGCTAGATCGCACAAGAGGCCTTCGCATCACCCTGCCTTCATTGATATCGTTAGTAGCGCATCTCGCATGTCAAGGAGATAGGCAGGTAGGAAGCAAAACCAGCCAGATCAGGCCCTTAGGAACGCATCAGTATTGCCTGCAGGTACAATGCCACTAGTATTGCTCGCATGTACAATGCCACCAATATTGTCCGTAGGTACAATGGCACCAGTATTGTTCGTAGGTACAATGCCACCAATATTGTCCGTAGGTACAATGCCACCAGTATTGTCCGTAGGTATAATGCCACCAGTATTATCCGTAGGTGCGATAAAAGAGGAACATAAGCTCCTTACAGACTATTCTCAAGCAGGAAGGGGAGTTTATTCGAGACATCACAAGGAGGTTTAGGCAAGTTGTCCAGCAGATAGAGTCATAAAGCATGGATGCGGTCCTCCAAAACTTTAGGATAAGCTTTGGGCCATCTACTCCTTTCTTCCAGTCACTATCTTTATACCCGCAAGTGACAATGGAAGAGTTATATAGGCGGGTTGATAGGTATGCAATGCTAGAGGACAATATCCGTGCAGCAACCCAAACTGTCATGATTACAAACCAGGCGACTGAGATAAATAAGCTGCTTGGGAAGAAGCTGTTCGAGTCCAAGGAAGATTAGAGCAGAGACCAAAAGCAAACCCGTGATCAGTCACCAAAAAAGAGAGAGCTCCCGTAATTGACCCCCTTGAACGTCTCATATGAGAGGCTATTGCCCATAATTTTGCAACTTTCAAGAGTTTAAATGGTTTACACCAATCTAGATGGATCCCTCTCAAAGAAACAAATCATTGTGGTGCGATTATCATAGAGATCATGGGCATGAGACCGACAGGTGCCAAAGCCTTAAGTTCTTGGCAGAAAAGCTTATCAAAGCAAGACATCTCAAGAGGTATATCAGAGAACTTGACCACGGGGTGGAATCAAGGCAAGTTGAGGACATAATTATAGCCGGCGCGGCAATCCCATCATAATCCAGACTAGCCATAAACTATATACTGGGCAGCCCTTCGGACGACTAGTTTCAGTCGAAGCGCCAATAGAAGAAGCTCTTGAGAGCCGCCACAATTAAGGTTAAGGTAAATGTTATCCACGCGGAAGGCGGACATGAAGAAACCAAGCCAATAGATGGCCCCATATCCTTTCCTCATGTCAACCCGAACAGGATTATTGTGCCCTACTATGACGCACTGGTACTCACCCTCTGTATTAACAGTTTTGATATGCACATGGTACTGGTAGATCTTGGCAGTGCAGCAAACTTGTTGCAACTGGGATATCATCGTTCGCCCTTACCTATGGGATAGAGGCCATAATCCCTACAGAGATTGGGGTGCCCACACTTTGAACTGAAATCCCTGAAAAAGCTAATGCTAAAGCCGTCACCAAAGACTTAGATATGGAAGATGAACTTCGTGAAGCTACAGCTATGCGTATAGCATTGTACCAATGAAGACTAAAAAACCTATATAACAGGCATGTAAAGCTACATGCACATTCGACGAGACCTTGTCAGACGAGAAGGGTCTTTGAAAACCTGGCCAGGCCGTATTTGGAAAATTCCAACCAAATTGGGAAGGGCCATACATGATAGTAAGAGTGGGGGCAGCTGGATCATACACTTTAAATAAACTAGACGAGAAGCAAGTGCCTGGAATATGGAATGTTATGCATCTTAAGAGGTATTATCAATAAAGTTTTCTTTAAAGCATTTTCTTTCAATTTTTTCAACTACCTCCATGCAGAAGACAAGATGTGGCCCTTGGCCTACTAGCACTTTCAAAAGACCAAATGTGGCTCCCTGCCTACTAGCACTTTCAAAAGACCAGATGTGGCTCCCAGCCTACTGGCACTTTCAAAAGACCAGATGTGTCTCCCAGCCTGTTGGTACTTTCAAAAGACTAGATGTGGCTCCTAGCCTCCTGGCACTTTCAAAAGACCAGGCATGGCTCTTAGCCTGCCATCACTTTCAAAAGACCATACATGGCTCCTATTATGCTAGCACATGCCTAAGCACAACAATTGCTCTTAGCTTGTTGACTAGAGCCAAAGCCCATAAATCGTGCCTTGCTTATTGGCGTAAGGCTAGCCACGGCTTACAGCCGCAAAAACTTAACATTGATATCCTTGAAGCAACTATACTAGTCAAGATTTGTGGAAGGGAGTTGTGAAATAAAAGGTAACAATTGCATAAGTGAACGAAAAATCATATTTCATAAATACGCAAGCAGCGTTAGTAATTCAACAAAAATACATATATGTTCTGGCGGCCACGCAAAATTTCAAAAAAATAAAAAATAAAATAAAATATAAGAAAGATAATGATCAACTTTGATCCCTAACGGCTTACTCCTCTCGAAGTTCCTTTGTCAACCATGCGATCCACCTCGATTGCTATGGGCGCAATGGGCTGGCGGGTAGGGAGCAATTGGGGTTCATGAAGAACTCTGAAGGAAGTGGGTTGGAGGAGTCGGGCATGCCATCTGGAACCTCTGGGTGATCTCCATAGATGTTGTGTTTGAACACATAACATTAGTAACCGTAGGCGAAGATCAGCTCTAAGGCCTTCTAGTAGTCCTCCTCCATAGCCTCTTTGTCCTTGCCTGCCTGAGAGTGGAGAGAAGACACTTCATCCTTAGTCGCTCTGATCTCTAGCAAGAGTGAAGTTCGTTTAATGTCCAAGCGGGCAGCCTTAACCTCAACCTTGCGCCTAGCCTCCTTCACAGCCGCTAGGGCATCTTAGACCCTAGCTAGGTTGTCCTCCACCAGCACCTTCTCATCACCCGTCGTGACTGTAGCTAATCAGGCGTGCTACGTCTCTTCTTTGGTCTCATCCCTCTCCTTCTCCGCACTCGCAATATTTCTTACACCAGCCTTAGCCTCCCGCTCCCCGTGCTTAGACCTAGCTTTTACCTTGACTAGGGCGTCGTCTAAGGCGTGGTGCTTGAAAACGGCCAACTGAGCATAAAGTCGTAGCATCTTGGCATCTTCCAGCCTAAGGTGAAGCTCCCTATGCTAGCGTGCCATGTTCCGAACAGCGGTGACAGCCTATAAAAGAAGAGGTGTTAAGATAGAATCATAACATAAAGCCCACGCTCAAACATTAGATGTCTAGCCATACCAGCTTAGCCGTCTCGTCAAAGTCGTGGTTGCGCATAAACATCCCATCTTCAGCCACACGCTGGTAGGATTTCTTATCCATGTAGCTAGGGAAGGGAATATAATACTCCTCAGCACGAGCCACCACCGATATTCGGAGATTATTGGGATAGAGTTTGCGCATATGGACGACAGAAGAGTTATTCTTGTTAAAATGGTTCCAGCGGTCAATAATTGGCTGGGTAGCATCTGGACCAGGAGCCGGCATGTCCGGCTGAAGAATGACCCACTCTATCGGCTTAACATACGAGCCCAGCACCATCCTATCAAGTAGCCTTGCGCTACGGGGTGTCGGAATTTGCGAGACTGGATCATTTAACTGGAGGCGGTGAACCAATTTGTCTCTACGAGAGGGCCAGCTTCTGGCTGATCAGCTTTGAGAGGTCCTCTGACTAGAGCCCCATTCTCCAGTGATGCACAAGCCTCCTTAAAAGCATCTTAGGTGGCACCCTCCAAAGCCAACAAGGCATCAAAGGGGAGTCCACGGTAATTACTATCGAACTCTTTTGAGCCTCTTCATCTAGACCATACCGTTTTGGGCGCTTGCCGCCTGGTACTTTAGATTCGAGGGTAGTCTCCCCCTGAGCACTCACAGCTTGCTTGTGCATCCATACGGCAAATCCAGTGGCAAGACTAGACATGTCGACTTGAATCGGCTCATTGACAATTAGATCCACCTAGTCCACGAAGCCTTCTAATCCTGTGCCGGTAGCTTTCACCTCTCCTGCCTTCTTCCCCTTCTTTCTCTTCTTCTTCTTTGTCGCCTTGGGGGTAGGCCTTAGATCTTGTACATCCGAAGGTGATTGGTCAGGCTAGATAAAGCTAACCAAGGCCCCTTGAGCGATCTCGGCTTGGGGCTCTTACTCTTGAGCGAACCCCTCTTAAGAAGAGCTACCAAGTCAGCGAGAACAAAATGTTCGCCCTTACTAAGCTTTTCTAGCAACGAACGGGGGATGACGGGGACTATGTAAGGAAAGGGGTTGGCGCCTAACTCCTACAAGCTCTTCATAGACAAGAGGAGCTCGTGATTACGCTCCCTCTCGGTGATCTCGAGCAATTGTTTGATGCAATCCAGATTGTCCTTCTCTACCCAGCTAACCAGCCAATCTCGCCTATGCCTACCTGCAAAAAGTTTAGAAAAGAGGGGCATGTCAAAACACAGACGACTTAAGAAAGTACAAGCTCCACTAAGCTGAAACAAACCTGGGAACGAGAGAGACTTATTCAAATCAAATAGAAGCCTTAAGAGCCCGGCGTCGTGCTGGACCTTTAACCAAAACTGACCTTTGAGAAAGCTGATCTTAGAATCAGGGCCCTGGTTATGTCACGCCCCTCGGATCCCGGCAGGCAGGTCAGCGGATCGAGGCGAAGTAGGCGCGAGACTATCATACTATATACTATATTGGGACTCTCATTGACACATTCTTTCTCGAGGCGTACTGTACCTGTAGTATACAAGCAATTACGTAATAACAAAAAATCATTTATATATATATATATATATACCTGAAAAGAACTACCATAGGAGTGGTGTCCATAAAGTCTATACACATATCTGAGTCATTTACCTATACATTTAAAATTTTCCTGTTACAAAAACATCGAGAGATTGCGGACGAATCTGAGTGAGCACCTATCTACAGTCGGCCTTCTTTGCTGATGTGGAATGTCCTTTCCTTTATCCTTGTCTTACTGTACGTACACACACGGTTGAACACCCGTGCTAAGCTTTGCGCTTAGTGGGAACATAAGCATGGACAACCCTGATAACTCTTGTCTAAGCTTATACATATGCATTTCATATATCTCTAAACATATTTCTATAACTTAAATTCCTTATCATCTTATATTCCTATTGCATGTCAAACTTTTTCTATTACATGTTCTATATCTTTGGCATATCCTTTACTTATACTTTTTCTGTATTTCTATTTCGAGTACTTTACATATTCCTATATTTATCATGTCTCTAGTCTATGTCTTTTTCATCTTTCGGTTCTATGTCTTTTATTGCATTCGTTGTACTATTAAATATATCATATCCATTTCCTTATCTCCAATGTATTATTTCTTGTCCTTGCTGATATCGTATACTTGATCTATTTCATCTTATTTCTTGTATCATGGTCTTTGCAAGTTTCCTATGCTTTCATGTCTCGTATACTTTCATATAACCTATCTTATACTATCCTGTACGTTTATCTACATTCTTATACTTTTCATATACTGTTCTTTCATATGTCTTTTACCTGTCTCTAGTCTTTTTCATGTTGTAAGTCATGTCTCTATTCTATGTCTTTGGCATATGTTATATCTATACTTTTCATACATACATATTCATACTTGTACTATCACGTACATTCATATTCTATCTATCATCTACTTTATGCTTTCGTATACTTTCATTACTTTTCATGTGTTTTCATATATTTTTCATATGATATTCATATATTATGCTTTTCGATGCTTTTCATATACTATACTTTTCATATGATTTTCATATACTGTGCTTTTCATATGCTTTTCTCTTTTATACACTGTACTGTTCATATACTTTTCATGTACTGTCATCTTGTACATTACCTCTTGTTCTTGCTTGTCTATACTTTCATCGCGCCAAGCGGTCCCCCATGCTTCACATATCATGTCATTTCCTTTTTGGTTTTCATGTGCACCCAAATACCTTAGAAGCGGATGTAGAGCTATGTGTGCCGAAGGTACTATCCTTGTACAAGGCAATGATCTCTGTACGTTAATACCAGAAGGTATCGTCCTTTATGCGAGGCAGTGACCTATGCCACATATGCTATCGGTGCCCGAAGGTACTATCAGCGTACGAGCGGTGATCTCTGTCTGTGTGGTGACCCTTGGGGCCACTTGATCAACGGGATCTATGTCATCGACAAGCGGGGCCTCGATACGTCTATGAATATCTTTGCGGCAAGTTGTATCTTCCCTATAGGCATGCCTATCTATCCCTCTACCGGGTTCCTAGCGGACAATCAGCTTTATTACATTTTACGTACACATATCTCATAAGCATGAATAACTATTGTTATCATAATTGCTTATGCATATATACTATCATTACTTTACTCTGTATTAGTTCTCATAACTGTAGTTTCACATTTCGGTTCTCATATATCTATATAATACATATATTCATATCTTTTTCTATCATTTAGTTTTGTCTTTCATATATCATGAATGCATCTATGCACTCTTGTATTCATATATTCATATATAGCTTTCTATATTCATATCTCTTTATATCATTTACGTATTCCTGTCATGTCTTCATCTATTCATATACTTTCTATATTTCTATCATGTATGCTCTTACTGATTCATATATTCATATCATATGCGCTTATATTCATATACTTTTCCATATTACTTACTCTGTCATGTCTTTACTGTGCCTATCATTCATGTACATATACTTATTCTTATGCTTTGTCATCTTTTACTTATCTCTATCGTTCTTAGCATTTACGCATTTCTATCATGTGTTCCTAGCATGTTCCATCTTATTCATTTCGGTATAACTATCATATATTCATATCATTTACTCTTATATTCATATGTGCCTATCATTCGTGTACTAGACTATCATATCTTATGACATGTTCTATCATATCTCATCATATCTTACATTATACCTATCATATCTTATGACATATCTTATCATATAATTCTATATTCATATCATATTCATGTTTCATATTTCATTATATCTATAGCACTTCATATTCTTATATAGTATGATGTGTATGAAATCACCTCATTCATATATTCTTATTCCTCTATGAATCTATTTTATGAGGTGGAATCAATCCAATGGATCAATCAAAATAGTTCATAAGCATTTTCATGCCTTCAGTCATTGCGATTTTTCTAGTGACAGTTTGTATTACTCATTTTTCGGTCTTAACTTTATATTTGACTATATCCTTATAATCATTTAAAGCTAAGGTGCTAGGTTCTATTCAACTGGAAGTCACGCAATTCGAACACCGGAACTCAAGTTACGTCCGAAACAACCTGGACTTCTCTATGTTCAACACTGAAACCAGAATTTGGTTTGCACTTGGTCCCACTTCGAGTGCATTTTTGGGCCACTTAGAGTCATACTTTGACGGTGTCTATTTCTATATATATGGTGCTTCTTGAAGTCTATTTTAAATGGCCACTTGAATAACTCAAATCGGATAAGAAATGAGCAAGTTATGGCCAAAATACAAACTGGTGGCCCAAGACGAGCGGCCAGTGTACGATTACACCCCTAAAGTGTACCGATTTGCTGGCCCAAAAATGACCAGAAACGAAAGTGTACCGGTACACTTTCAAAGTGTACCGGTACAAGTCATCCGAAATGCCCTAAAATGTGTGTTTTTCCCCCCATTTTTCCATATTTTTGATACCCAAACCAATTCTATACTTCAAACACACCTCTAAATCATTTCATATGTCTCTTGTAATCTCTTTTCTACTCAATTCCTCTTTCAATACTTATCTTATGCACTCTATTGAACTCAAACATGGTTTATATTCATCTCTTATACAAGGCCTAGGGTTTTACTCAACCCAACTTCAAGAAATCTAGGATCCCTATCAAAACCTAGAACAAGAACAATCAAGTTCATACTTTACATAACCCTTAGAACCCAAAAACACATGTAATGGGAACTCTAGGTCCTCTCATAGCAAAATCCTAGAGAAACAAAGGGATTTGTGATAATTTCCATACATAATTTCATTCTAGGGTTAGGTTTCCTACAACCCACAACCCACAAACATATATCTAGACAAGAAATCCATACAAAACCATATAGTTCCAAACCTTTTTGATTGCTTGAACTTCTCTCCTTCTCTTCTTCTCTTCTTCTTCTTCCTCTTCCTCTTCTTCTCTCTTTTCCTCCTTCTCTCTACGGTTCTCTCTCTCAAAATGAGACCAAATGTTTGGTCTTATCCATGGGTTTGTTAAGGCCATGTTTGGCCAACAATAAAAACCCATTTTTGGCTTCTTTTCCCATTTTTGCACTTAAGCCCTTCCATTCTTTATTATTTCAATTCCATCTTTTCTCTATTTCCATAATGGCATATAACTTATTGATTTATGTCATTTGGCATATAACTTATTGATTTATGCCATTTATGTCCTCAAGTGTAAAGACCACTTTACCCTTGTCTCAATATTAATTAGGGTCTTTGTTTTATTTTCGAAAATTCATATTTAGCTTTTAATATACCTAAACAAGTTCGAGCTTTGCTAGGGTATATTTCGGATGTTACAAGTTACAAATTACAATTAGAAATTTATTGGTGACATAGATAATTCATTTGATCTCAAGCTTCAAAGTATAAATAAAAAAAAAATTTACCAGTGAAATATCCAATTGGTAGAGATAGTTCATCACATTGCAACCCATCAGAATCTGAAAGACATTCGGATGTATAAGTGCAGGAGGTGCCTTAGTAAAGTGCAGAAACTGCTTCACCAAAGACGGGATGGAGAAGTGAAGTCTAGCAGCAAACTGCTCTTGGGTGAAATAAATGGCATTATCTACCCCTCCTATGGTTGAGGTAGTTGTGCCGTCTGACACCTCCAGACTAATGACGTGAGGAACCCATCAAGGATCCCAACTCCTCTATTGCACATAGCAACTAGTTGCTTATCGCATGCTTCCCCGGTTTCCCCACGCCCAACCTGACTGGGAAGGTCACCATGACCTTCGCCATTTCTACAGGTAAACAAATAGAATGACTGGGCTCAGAGCACCAAATATAATTACCTCGAAAGACAAAAGAAATCCCCTTCTTGAGGTTTAACAACCCACTTAGTGACAAAAACCCAAGAACCCCGAACCAGAACTAGGAAACTCGTAGAACTAATGGGATGTCTCTAAACTGAATACTCACACTGGAACCTATAGCGGCATCACTAGAACCCCCACCAGCAACGACAGCCCGCACCTCAAAAGGAACAAAACTTTCTAACCCAAAATATCAACAAACAACCACAAAAACACAAAGAAGGCAACACAAACAAGTTTTAAAAAAAAAACTCATCGGGAAACTGAAAGTTGTCAAGGGGTCTCCGATGATTTCTTTAAAAGCAAAGTTTGCAATAGTACAGCGTAAAGGAATTGCAAAGGGGTAAAGAGCTGGAAATTAAAAAAGAGGAAAGCACTTTAGCTTTCCAAACTCTCTATATATAGGGGTAAAACATCAATGAGCGCATTAAATTTGCCATCAGGACAGCATGCGTCGTTGACATGTTGGGAAATGTGCGCTTCCCACGCGCTTTGTACGCAAACACACTTCACCTTCTAGTGCGTTCAATGTACGCATTAATTCTCCCGGTCCTTTCAACTTTCTCGCACCTGGTGACGTTTATACATATATTCTCTAACCTAAAAAGCACAAAATTCTTGTGCTTAGAAAAAAATGGGGCATTGTGAGTACCATGATCTAGATCCACACCAATAGTCTTTTAATGCCTAGTGGGCCCGCTACTCCATGTTGTGAAACGGCCCTGCCCACTTACATCAGATAGTTCAGGAGGCATTACCTAGGACGTAGAGAATCCCAGCCCGCTTGAGAAAGCCCGGTGTCTTCCCATAGCAAAGCTCCAAGGCGCCCATTATGATCTCGGAAGCTACCGTCCCATCAGATATGGATCCTCGAAGTGCCCAAGATCCCCAGCCGACCATCCTACCGCATAGCGGAAGTTCGTTATGGATAAGTATATGAAAGCGGAAAATGCGCAAAAGAGATATTTATCAACGGATTTCCGAGTTTCTAAATCCCTTATTTCTTGGAAGATTAATCCTTAATTGGGAAGAAGATAATTTATCCTTAAAATCTAGAGATTTTATGCCTAAAATCATACGATTTTTCCCCTAAAATTAAGAGAAGGATTGGTAATCACACCTATAAATCAAAAAGATCTCCTAATGAGGTAAGACAATTCGAACTTTGCAAAACCCTCTGTTTCTTCTTCTCCATCTTTTATTGACTTAATCATCGGAGTTGGCTTCCACACACCGCCGATTACCTTTACAGGTTTATGTTATGTTGCTACGCCCAGAGGTTCCAAATAACTCGGTTGCCCCACGGGTTTGGGAGGGCGCACCTTGTTATTCCAATATTTCATTCGTCCACAAATGCTCCATAAGATCATCCACTATCTTATTTAGTTGAGCTGTAGGGATTATATGGAGGAGAAAGCAAACAAGACACAAAAGTATTAGAACCAGAAGTTACAGATTATTCATGCCAAATATAGCACTTTCATTCTAGCAAGTTATGCATGACAACTCAAAATAAATGGCGTGACTTCTCCATGCACGTTTGCCACATAAAAAACACAAGTGAAACAATAATTTATCTTGGGAACGAAGAGAGTCCCTGTTTGCAAAGCACCTCCCTAACAGTACGCCATGAGAAAATTTGATCATTAAGTCGCCATAAGATATTCCATTCACCAGGATATTGAACTGCCCATATGAGAGAAGATGGTTCTGTCCATTATCACATGATAGTTGATTTTAACTGGAATACTTCATCTTTGCTGAAGTGTCATATATGTATAGACTCTCCCTAAGAAAGTGCAGAATAGCATCCACATCTCTAAAATAAAACAGGTCAAAGATAAGTTCCACATCCCATATACGAATGGCAGGAATCATTAAATCATGTACAGTAAGCATATTCATCTCAAAATGCATTAGTATAATAATTTTGAAGTTTTCATCTTCCCTCAACAAGGAGTCGGATTAAACATTAATGTTATGGCCATCACCCGCCTTCCAACTAACATTGCACTTTAACAATACTGAGAAACCAAATACTTAATTAAAACTTGGATTGCCACCAGTTGATTATCATAATCAGCTTGTAAGGTGTTTGTAAATCGCCAAATTTAGTTTCAAGGGTGAAAAAAACAGTAAGTAGAAAGAAATACCATTTGAAATTTCTAATCAAATATATTAAAAATTTATTAGATAAAATTACGCATAAATTGAAACAGTTAAACATTCAAACTTTTTTTCTTCAGATGTTATTTAATTCAACATAAGTTGGCCACATATATAACATGAGCTTCTGTTAAATCCCCAGCCATTTATATTTCACACGGATTTTCCTTGATTGATGTTGTTTTCTACCATTTGACGTAGAGGTGAAGCGCATTGATCAAAAACACGATTGTTAGAGACCAATTCTCAATCTAGAGAACAAAGTAAAGCAATAACTTTGAATTTTTTGATAAATTGATAAAAGTGATAAAAGTCCCTAAAGCATTTATTTATATTCAGAATAACGTGGGTATAATAGGAAATAAACTAATATTCTAAAACAATAATAGGAATAAATAATACTTCCCAAAATAATAATACTGGGAGTTAAAATAATATCCCAAAAATAATAGGAAATAAACATATTAACTTCAAAACAACCAAAATAAGGATTGAGTGAGCTTTGCCTACGCCCAAGTCACTGCTGCCAGACATAGAAATTTGCGTTTTTCCAAGTACACCTTTCTGCATTGGTGGTTTTTTTTTGCACTCTATGAATGATTACCCTATTGGCCTTTGAATTTAAAGGAGCATAAGACACTGTAATCTTTTAACTTTGAGAATAATATCAATATACTTATTCATTTTATTATCTTTTATTTGAACATAATTTAAAAATGTATTTTACCAACGAAGGTCATATTATTTTCATAATAAATCAAACATCCTAATATCAACTTAGAAAACTAAGAATCCATAAGATCAAGACCATTCATAAGCTAATAACACAACTTTAACAAAAATATTAAAATACTGTAATAATTTTTCCTAAGTACTAAGAAACTAATATTTTTGTATAGTATGAACAACCTATTTTTAGTACGTTTCAGTTGCTTAAAACTTAACCATTTGAATTTGATATGTTTTCTATTTATTTTTGGAGTTGTCAACTTAAAACATATACTTTTGAACAAGCTACGAGTTTGCGCAATCTTCATACCAACGTAAAATGCTACGCAAACTTGTATGCAAGTTGAAAATACTACTTGGAGTTAGCTTGCAAAACTTGTCACCCCTCACTTGGAGTTAGCATACCAAAGTTGTCATTCCTTGCATGACTACGAATCTTACCATGTGATTATGGCTATGTGGTTGAATACTCATGTAAATTCATATGCATATGAATTCGAGATGGGTGGAAGGGAAAGATATTTTTAGCCTAATGTCATTGTTCCCATGATCTTAAGGAGTTACAAAATATTCATTGACGGTCAATAACAGATGCTAATTAGTTTTGACAAGAAATTAAAATTGAATGATGTGTAAACTCTTTTTTGGGAGTATATGAGGAGTTGTGGAATAACTTGTGTAGTCATAAAATTGTCAATATTATTAATGATCTAGATTAACTACTTTAGGCTATAAGTTCGTTTGAAAGATTCTTAATTTCCTAAAATTTGCATGTAGGTGTTAAAGATTTATGATCATCATCTTTTGGTATGCTAGGTCAATCAAGTAAATATGGTTGAATTTGTTTAGCTTAATAAGATGAACTAAAACATATTTTGAGCATTATTTTATACATATGAGTTTTACCTGTTTGATAATGTACATTTGAGGAGTTGTTAAGAGCAACTTATATTTATATTCCTCATTGATGGATGTGCATATTGATATTTTCACTTATGATGAAATCATACTCCTAATTAAAATGAAGATAACACCTATCTCCACAAGCCTTAGCTCAACGTAGTCTTAGTGAAAAGAATTATTGGCATTAGCTACAAAGTTACAATGAAGGAAAAAAAAGAAATAATTTTATTATTGGAAAATCTAAAATAATGAAATACTTGATCTCTAATGTGCATTTCGCTTGAAAGCTATAAGTAGCTCTCCATGCACACCAAATCTTCGATTTTTTTTTTCTTGTGACTAATAACCATCAATTTCAAAGGTTAATCATAACAAATAAAAATAAATTTCAGACTTCCTCTGTTTGCTATTATGAGGGACATTCGATACTACTGAAACACCATATCATAATTCGGGCTTCCTTGTTAAATATATATATAGCATATGGTATATATATATATATATATATATATATATATATATATATATATATATGGTCATCTTCTATAACCAATTTTTTCGTGGAAGTTGAAAAAATGTCGGGAATCGATAGGTCTCAAGCTAACTGCAGTCTTAACCAAAAGATCGCCTAATATAATACCACTCACACTCTGTGAACCATGCAGATCATACTATTTCGCACTTTAAGAAACCGATTCACTTATTTGATTCAATTTCAGATCACACTGATAGCATTCACTCCGACTCACTGGGGTTGGGTTTTCTATTATTGTAGGAGATTGATACCTGGTAATCACTTCATATCATGTAATTATCTTTGTTAAATATATATATATATGGTCATCTTCATAAATCAATTTTTTTTTGTGAAGTTGAAAAATGTTGGAATCTGATAGGGCCTCAAGCCCAATCAGAGAGCCCAACCCAAAAGACCGACTTGATATAGTATCACACCACACTATTGTGTGGAATCGATGTGGGATCGTATCATTCCATACCCCTTAAGAAATCTAATCTCATCGATAGCATCTACCCGGTGGCTCACACTTTGGATAATATTCACCTGACCCACTGGGGGTAATCGCAATCTCTTCTAGGTAGTTCTTTCTCATATAGCCCTCTCTCACTACGTATCGGCTCTCAATGAAAGCACCAATGATAGGGCCTCAAGTCCAATCAAAGAGCCCTACCCAAAAGATCATCTAATCACAGAACTGCTTAAGTATCACCCAAACTCTGGTGTGGAATCATGTGGACTACATCGTAATCCTCCGTGGTTTCCTCGGTATAATGACAAAGAACTTGGACAAGATACTTAGACGCATTAATTTCATTGAAGGGCCCTTCCCCGTTGTGCACTTTATTCGGATAATCATCATTTCATCACCACTTGAAAAGGCAGCAAAATTTTTTTTATCCAAAATCCAGCCAAACATTCATTATTCCTACCTCCATGTCTGGGTCATACCTTTTTCTAAGGTGAGGATCTTAATACAGAAACTACAGCCATTGTGAGTACCATGCCATATTTCACTTTGAATTTAAATTGCAAATATTTATTTTTAATACTTATGGGCTTTGTTTAGTTCCTATTTTTAAAAATTGGCTTGGCAACAGCTTTTTGAAAACACAGAGTCACCATTTGACATTTAAAATTGCTCTTAATATTCACTATGTGGCTGTTCTCCTTGTTTTTCAGAATAAAGAAAACTAGGAACCAACAAATTTGTTGTATTTTTCTTTTTTCCTTGTTTTTGAGAACAAAAAACCAGAAACAAATAGACCTTAAGCATTTTTGTTTTTCTTAAAAATGAGTCATGACTTAAGCGATTGTTTTCAGACAGACATTTGGGAGCTAGCTCTTCCACTAGCCTACATATACCCCAGAATCTGGCTTGAGGTTTTCCATCTTCAACCTCTCCTCCTTTGTTCAATTTTGTCATTAATACTGACGGATGGATCTCTTCTTTTCGATCTTCTTTATCTTGAGTACTCTTCTCTCTTTATCACTTCCATAGTCATCCAGATTACTTAGGGAATAGCAACTTCAACCCAAACCTTCCCTGGTTCTACTGGGATGGCCAGTCATCGGAGAAACATTGGAGTTTTTTGGCATGTCAGGAAATCACTAAAATTCGTGAAAGACAGAATGAACGTCTCCCCTCAAGTATTCAAGACCTCCTTATTGGAAACCAACATATGGCTGTCATCTGCGGGCCTTCGGGAAACAAGTTTCTGTTCTCCAACGAGGACAAACTGGTAGTCTCATGGTGGCAGCGTTCGATGAGGAAGATTTTGTGTTTCCCATCTGTTTTCGATGAAACTTTAGTTAGAGATAATTTCAAACCCCCTACCTTCCTTCCTCAATTTCTCAAGCCAGAAGCTCTGCAACATTATATAGCCGTGGACTCCCATGGCAGGCGAGCACATAAAAATTTATTGGTCTCCTCTTGGAGAAGTAAAGGTTTTTCCGATGGCGAAGAAGTACAGCTTTGCGTTGGCTTTCCAGGTGTTTATGAGCATTGCAGATCCTCAGTATGTAGAGATGATTTATCAGCCCTTCCAGATTTTGACACAAGGGTTTCTTTCGGTTCCTATTGATATTCCCGGGACAGCATTTAATCGTGCTCTCAAAGCGAGCAAATTCATTCACGGTGAGCTTCTAGAAATCATCAGAAAGCGGAAAATGGAGTTAGAACAGAAGGGGGAGTCAGCTCCTAGAGATCTGCTGTCTCACATGCTCTCAGCATTGCATGAAAATGGTGATGTAAACAGTGAAATGGAGATCAGTACTCAAGTTATTTGCCTCCTTTTTGCGACACACCTTACCACAAGTTCTGTCATCACGTTCATCCTCAAGTACCTGGCTGAGTTCCCTGATGTCTATAGCAAAGTCTTGAAAGGTAACACCTAAAAATAAACGGCTTTTTCTCCTTTTCAATCCATTTTGCATTGTTGCCTGAAAATGTTTTTGTTTAAAAAAAAGAGGTTTTTAGGCCACAAATCAATTTTATCTTTAAAAGGGACAAGGTGCATAAATGCCTTGACTTATAGTTGTATGTCCAATTTAGGTCGTGAGTTTTTTCGGTTCACAAGTGCCCCAACGTTTAATGTCGTAACTCTATCATGCCCTATTGTCATGGACTTGCACAGATAGATAAACGGGCGTTAAAACACTATTAAGACAGAACACTATGTGGATAGCTCCCGTTTGCCTATTTGTGTAAGTCCATTACCGGCTAAGAGGCATGGATGGTCGATATTAGTTGAGGCACTGTTGACAAAAAACTCAAGAGTACAAGATGGACATAGAAATTATAAGTTAGGGGCACCTAATCTCTTCTTTAAAGGAACACATCAATTTTTTTTAAAAGCATTTTTTAAGGCTATGTTTGGTTGGGGAAATTTTGAGGGAAAATATGGAAGAAAGAAAATAAAAAGGAAAAGTAGGTGGAAAAAAAAAAATCAAGAAAAATGAAAATAAAGTTAAATTCAACATGTTATTTTTATTTATTTTAAATTATTAATATAAAGATGAAATAATTTAAGAATATGTATGTTTTTAAGTAATTTTATTTATATTATTCGATTTTCTTAACATTTTTTTTTATTCCTTATTACTTTTCAAAAGGCTCGCTTTCTAATCTAAATTTTTCAAAAAACTCTGAAAAAAAATGCTATTATGATGGAATTTTTTTCTTTGAAAACATTATCAAATGGGAGTCACTACAAACTAATATTATTTTTGATAAAACAAATGTTTTCTATACTTAGCAAACTACCTATAATTTGTCATTTAACAATATTTTTAAGTGTTTGTTTATTTTTTCCTTTGTCTTGCATGGCCTTGATCATGGGGTAGCTAGGTGAATATATAGATACCTTGAAATATATTTTGTTATTCAATGTACCTATTATGGCACATTCGTAACCTACATTCTACGTATGAATGCCCATCTCCCTATTCAATGTATATAAGAGAATGAAAGTGAAAATAAAATTGCTCCTCACGACTTTCTACCATCTTTGGTGCTTATACTTTCTCTTCTTAGTCATCTCTCTATTCTCTCTATTATATTGCAGTGCAATATTTGTCGTTATGTTACGAAGATCTACCAATTGAGTAAATATTTTGTGCAAGGTGAGTATTTTTATTAATCAACTTATACTTCATCTTCTTCTATCAATTCTTCTTTTTTTTTCTCTTTTCATGGCGAAGCCAAATTTCCAACCTAAAAGTATCCTTACACTCTAGGAAATTGTGAATTGATATTTGAAAATCCTTATTATTTAAGGATTTCATTTGTTTTGCAAGAATTATGCAAATATTGAAAAGCCCAAATTCCACATCATAGTGAGTGGAAACAATTATCTATCCTAGTGCCTTGACATGGAAATGCACCTCCAAGGAGCAAGATCTTGCTAATGCGATTACAAAATGAACCTCAGATAAAAGATAATAGTAAAAGCGAGATTTTTATTAGTCGTCATTTGCATGAGGCACTATGAGACTCAATATTTATCAAGTTCGAGACCCTCAAACCTTGTAGAGGTTGAAGGATAGGTATGATCATACTAAGGCGTATCCTTCCTCGAGCCTGATATGACTAGCAAAATCTCGGACACTACAAGATTTTTAAATCGATTAATCATTATATCAGCACATTTGATATTGTTTCTTGACTTGAGTTATGGTATCAAGCTATTTGATGCAGGCTTGTTAGAGAAAACTTTCTCCACCTTCCATGCTTCGAATGACTGTATTGCAAATGACAATAAGGCAGCATCGATTGCCACTACTCTTATTTAATTTATGTTCTCCTGCTATTGAGCAAACTAATGAATTGTTGCTTTCAAAAAATCATGATCTTAGACTTCTTGGCTCAAAAGCATTGCACAGGCTCTTGTCTGAGCTACGAGAAGAAAATTATTGGCCATTAAAAGGCTACAAAGCGCGGAGCAAGAATATAATCCCGAAGGAGTAGCGGAAAGAATTCACTTAGCCTAAAAATCTAACTGGCCAGAATCATGACAAAGAAAAGCGAAAGAGGTGACTAATGAAAGTATTTGCCATCGTTGTGGCGTGACTGGGCACTGGTCATGCACTTGTCGTATGCCAAATCACTTTGTTGATCTATACCAGGCATATTTAAAAAATAGGGGCAAACGTGGTGAATCTGCGCCATTGGGGTAATCCTGGCGCCTGCTGCTTTGTTGGAAATAACAATATCTCTGTTGGTGGGACTCCTCTTTGCTCTGAGTAACAAATGCATCCTGGATGTCTCGATTTCTTTGAGGACCTTTGATTGCTGATGAAGCATGGGGCGGTGGATGACATCTTTGATTTGAATATTATGATTATAATAATTTCTTTTCTAGTTGTTTTTCTTTAAATGTAACTACCTTTTTATTGTTCTTTAATATGGTTATGCAATGAAATGCTTATGAACTTGATATAATATTTATTATTTTGAAATTTTATTTGACCCTATAACTAATATGAAAATTTTATGATACTTGACATCTGAAGTTGTCAACATAAATGCAAATGGAAAACAGAAAAGGAAGATGTTTGTTTCTTGATAGTGCATCAACGCACCATATTTATTAGTAGACACTTTTTCTCAGTATGACATTACGTAAGACACATGTCCATACAATATACGGTCTGTCGATTATTGATGGTTTTTCGAGATACCACAATTGTTTTAAGGTACCATCTTGCGTATTGAGAATGCATTTCTAAGCGATGAATAAAAAAGGAATCTACTTAGCAGATGTATGCCGTAATGGGTACCATGTTGAGACTATTATGAAGCGAAAATAAAGAATATGATGGCATTACCTCTTATAAGATGAGCTTGAAGACCATCCGCGAGACTAAGCTTCTTACATGCAGGTTCAATATTATTGTCATGATTAAAGTAGTTGAAACCTACTCCACCATATCTTAGAGATTGGTAAATCCACGATCGAGTTTAGTTATGGCATGATCGCCTTGGTCACCCTGGCGCTACAATGATGCGTAGAATAATCCAGAATACAAAAGGGCACCCTTTAAAGGATACAAAGGTATTGTTGTCCAAAGATTATAATTATGAAGCTTGTTCACAAGGAAAACTCATTATCAAACCTTCTATAACAAAGGTTAATCTTGAATCCCTTTATTCTGCAAAGGTGGGGTGATATTTGTGGACGATACAACCACCAAGTGGACCATTTCGATATTTTATGGTACTAGTGGGCGCCCTTAGATGGTCCCATGTTGTCTGTATAATGTCACCTTTGCACGTTTACTTCATGATTATAAAGCTTAGACCTGATTCACGATTATCAAATAAAGGTATAAGGATGGATAATGCTGGTGAATTTACGTAAAGAGTTTTGATACATGTGTGCTTCACTCGAATCGAGTTGAGCACCGTCGCATATGTTCATACTTTCGAATGGATTAGGCGAATCCTTGATTAAACATATAAATCATTGCATGCACTGTGTGAGGAAACGAATCTCAGCGATACGGCAAGGGTCATCTTGTTTTGCATGTGGAATTTGCCTAATAAGTTAACGCCCTACGCCTGTTAGTCTCTCTGATCTCCCTTCAAATGGTTCTTGGTTATGAACGATATTTCACATTTTCCTTTGGTTGGGCGTCTGAAGTGCCTATTGCTGCAGAGGCAATGGGTCCCCAGCCTTAGTTTGGGCATTTGTATTAGATTTAATTCACGTCCATCATTGGGTTCTTGGAGCCCAGGCTAAGTGATCTTTTACTACCAGATTCACAGATTGTCATTTTAATGAGACTATGTTTCCATCGATTGGGACACCTAAAATTGAAATGGCTGCGAAGCAAAAACCAGTTAAGGTTTTCTCTTGGAATGAGAAAAATTTATCTCAATTCGACCCAAGAACTCGAGTGCGAACGAGGTGCAATAGCGTAATCCATTTATAGGCTATAACTTGATAGACTTCTGATACATTTAATGATGCTACTAAGATGCAATATCATATTCAGTATGTGCTCCAGCTAGGATAGCTGTTCCCGAAGGACAAGATAAAATGGATGAAAATCCCCCACAGTTGAAGCATGGTAGATCAATAGGATCAAAAGAACCTTTGTTCCTCAGCGAAGGGAAAAGAATCAAGAATCCACTCCCGAGAAAGAGGCGGTATTGCTTACTTCCTAAAGGCAATGCGAAGAGGCACAAACCATGAAAAGATCACCAACCCTAGGAATCGTGAATTCCATTATATTGTAATGAGATTTGGGATCGAAATATCATCGTGGTGAAATATTTTGCATTCTCGGTTGCTCGTAAAATTATGGATGATGATTGTGAGCCATAATCTATTATTAGAATGTAGTGAAAGGCAAAGATTAGCTGTAAGTGGGAGGAAAGCGATTAAAGTGAATTAGCCTAATAAACGAGAAGTTTTGGACCCATAACTTCATCCCTAATAATGTAAAACCAGTTGGATATAAATGGGTATTTGTCCGGAAACGAAATGAGAAAAACGAGGTTGTCAGGTATAAAGCTCGATTCGTTGCCCAAGGATTCTCCCGGAGACACGGGATTGATTATGATGAAACATATTCTTTGTGATGGATATGATTACATTTACCGTTTTCTCATTAGTGCGGTAATCTTTGAAAAATTGATCGTCTTATGGACATTGTGACATATCTATGGCTCATTAGACACGGATATTTGTATGAAAATTCTGAGGATTCAAAATACCTAATACATGCACTCCCCGCAACTTATTCTCAATAAAATTACGAATCTTTATGCGGGTTAAAAGAATAGGTCGCATGTGATCGACATGTTGTTGTTAAGGGATCTGAGAATGATCCTATCACGTCCATGAGTGTTTATTAAATCGAAGCCCAGGATTTTCTATTGTGCGGTTGTATCGACGATATAAATTTAATTGGAACTCAGGAAGAGTTAGCTAAAAGCTGGCAGTATTTGAAAAGAATTTGAGGTACAAAGATTTGGGTAAAACCAAACTTTGTCTTGGTCTACGACTTGAGAGCATAAATGGGAGGTGGAATGTCGTCCATCAATCATCATACATTGAAAGATTATAGCCTTCAACATGGACAAGGCTCACCCGTTGACCCTATGGTTGTAAGGCCTCTAGATCCTCAAAAGGATCAGTTTCGTCCTAGAGAATCTGATGAAGAGATACTTGGTCCTGAAGTACCATATCTGATACGATTGGAGCTTTGATGTGCCTGATATGCGAGACAGGACATCGGCACTGCGATAAATTTATTGACACGTTTTAGTTACGAGCCAACTTTGGAACCTTTGGAATGGAATTAAACATATTTTTAAATTATCTCAGGAACCGTAGATTTGGGATTATATTATTCCAGGAATCTACTACCTCTGGTTTAGTTGGATATTCGATCTTTGGATATAGATCGATCCGCATAGCTTCGCTCTCTGGCGGATTTATTTATTTTGTTATAATGGCACCGCCATTTCTTGAGTGTTCTGAAGCAATCGCTAGTAGCTACATCTTAACCACTCACGAGATCATTGCTTTATATGAAGTGGAAGAGAGTGTGTTTGGTTGAATCCATTATAACATATTCATGATTCTTGTTGCTTAACTTAGGTTACAAATTCTCCCACTATAATTTATGAATATAATGCTGCTTGTGTTGCACAAGTTAGGGGAGGATATATCAAAGGTGATAGGACCAAGCATATCTCGCCGAAATTTTTCTATACTCATGAACTCCAAGAAAGTCGACAAATTGATGTTAAGCAGATTCAATCCATAAATAATCTTACAGATCTTTTGCAAATCATTGCCAGCGTCGACTTTTAAGAGAATTAGTATATGGCATTGTATGCGGCGAGTTCATAAGATCACAGATTAACTAACTTGGCCGAGTGGCTATATATCTCAAATTGAGGGGAGATGTTATGAACTATGCATGCCTCTTTTTCCCTTTTGTCAGGTTTTGTCCCATTGGGTTTTTCGGCAAGGTTTTTAATGAGGGCAATTAATGCATCCCATAAAAGGGAGAGATCCATAAATATTTATACACTATACTCTTTTCCCCTTTTGTCAGGTTTTTTGTCCCCTTTGGAGTTTAGGCTTAAGGTTTTAAATGAGGCAGTATCATTCAATGCACATTCATGAATACAATGAATATTCAATGGGGAGTGTTATGAAATACATGAATGAATATTCATTATATTCTACGTAACCTATATACATCAATGTATATTCAATGTACCTATTATGGCACATTCGTAACCTACACATTCGTAACCTATACATTCGTAACCTATATACATCAATGTATATTCAATGTGCCATAATAGGTACATTGAATATACATTGATGTATATAGGTGCAGTCTGGAATGCAGGCATGTGTGGAATACTGAGTAATGCCATAATAAACACATTGAATATATACGATGATAACATATAGATACGTTGAATAACAATGAATATTCATTCATGTATTCCTACTTTAATTCCTATTTATATCCATCTATTTCCAGAAAGATTCATTTTACAATAATAAATTTGAATTCTTGACTTATATATATATCTATATAAATATCTATTAATCCAAGTCATTGGGATCCTTAAGTTTTATGTATTTAATAAATTAATTTAATTCAAACATTTGGAAAGATACGATGGTGGCCACCTATTAAGAGGTGCCCCCTCATACTTCCTCCTACACACCTTTTACCTTGAGCTCTCTTCTCTCTCTTCCTTAAGTGCTTCTAAGCACTCATCTTTCTTGCTCAAGTGCTTCCAAACACTCCTCTCTCTCAAGTACATTCAAACACTCCTCTCTCTCAAGTGCTCCAAGCACTCTTTCTAATTTTTCAAGTGCTTTCATACCAGGCACATTTCTTGGAGGACTATTTTGGTATATGAGTTGCACTGTATCTTACTAAGGAAGTGCACCTGAGGTGAGATTTGGCTGTTGAATCCTAGAGATAGAACGTCAGTTCCCTATTGCACCAATGTTACAAACCGGAGGAGGGCGAATCTACTTTAAGAACAGTGCAATTGCATGCCTCAGCCATCCTAACAGATAATTCATCTTATCCAATTGTTCCTAGTTTGTTTGTTTTTGGCTAAGACCCTGTTTGGGTAAATAGCCTAATTAAGCACTTATTTTATAAGAACTTGTTAAATGAGAGCTTATATCATAAGTACTTTATTCAATAAGTTATTTGTGTTGGGATGCATATTTTAAAAAATGCTTATGCATCATTTTAAGGTGTTTGGATGCATTACTACTCAAGTACTTATAATAGCTTAAATTACTGATAAGATCATTATAAACACTTATAAAATTGAAGTGTTTGGAAAAATAAGCACTTGTCATAATGTTTAAAAAAATTAAAAATAAATAAATAACTAAAGAACTATATATATATATATATATATATATATATATATATTATCAAACCATAATAAAAAAATTAAAATAAAGTAAAGATCCACTATATACTGAAAACATTTATCATTCACCTGTAATCTATAGTATAAAAAATAACTAATGAACCATACTTTCCTCTTCAATTTTGTTTCATATGCATCAAAGAGATTATAAAAACTAAAATATTATATGTTTTTTTTTTTTACTTTTATTAAAATCTTTAATTTGATGTTTTTACAAATCTGAACGACTCATAGTTATTTAAGGCGCAAGACGACTTATATCTAAAGCTCCTTGAGACCTTGAGGCGTGAAAGACACCTGAGGCGCCAGACTTTATGATGCGCACCCTACCAAATATAAATAAAAATTATATATCTCACTAAATATTGTTTATAGTTTTATCTAATAATAAAATACAATAAAGGAAAAGACATCAAAAATAAAAATCAAACATCACTAGTGTTTCCCATCATCACAAATATTTTCAAAATAAAATAACAAGAAAAAAATAACAAACACCATTATTGCTTTCCATCATCACAAAAATTCTAAGTTCTCAAAACAAAATAAACACTAGTGGATTTGCAACAAATTCTAAATAAAGAAAATCATCATTAATAGATTATTTTTTCTTTCTAATTTTGAATTATATGTCAAAAAAAAATTTCATATTTTTTAATAATTTTTTTCAAAAATTTTACCTATTTTTACATAAATTTTCATAAGTTGTTTTCTATTTTTTGGAATTTATTTCATTATTTTTCAGAAAATTTTCTTATTTTTTATATAATTTTTCAAAAATTTTACCTATTTTTTACATAATTTTTCAAAATGTTGTTTTCTATTTTTTCATTATTTTTCATAAGGACATTTGTGTCATTAAGATGATCAATTTTAGTATTTTGAATAAGCTATTTTGAGCTTTTTTGAAAAGCTTCTCCATTAAGCTTATTGAAATAAGCTAAAAATAGCTTATAGGGGAGTCGTAACCTATTTTTATAAGCTCTTCCAAACATCTACAATTTTTATCAAAAGTACTTGTGTGAGAAGATAAGTTCAAATAAGCTGTAGATAACCTCTCTCAAACGCACCCTAAATCAAATTCTATAAATCCTTACACTTAACTAAAGACCTTCTAAAAGTGGTATCATAACCCAAGGCAGTAGGTGGTAACTTGTTAGTACATTTTAAGAAAGGTCTATCAACAAGGCGATAAGAGCTTAAGGCAAGTGGGGTATAGCTGACCATTATGACCCCTCCACTTACTTGAGACTTTTTTGATATACTTAACACAACTCTTACTACTGTCTTGATTTTTGTCACCCAAAAGAGCAAGTTCAACCAACATGATCAGCCCATTAAATTTGATTATAGGCTTTCAAATAGGTTGTTAAGCTCACTAAGTTTGTTTCTCAATTCTAAAATTGGTTTCCGCATGCACTTGGTGTACTAGTTCACTGTGCTTACAGTCGCTAACTCAACCCTCACAATATTCCTAGTGGAGTCCCAAGTGTTTGTTCTTTTATAGAGAAATGATTTGCTCCCTTATTTATAATTTCAACAATTATTCCTTGTTTGAAGTAAATGTTCAACTTACTTTGGAATCATAAAATGTTAACCTCATAATTGCCTAGATATACTTGCTTTAATAATGTTGAGTGAGATATGTCTCTCACATACCCACCCCGCACATGTGAAACCCCAAAACCCGGGGGTCCTATTGATAACCTGTCGATGCACGAAATATTACGCGATACCACCATATCGTATCCCATTCATCGGGATCCATTCATGCCTATATATTTTATAAAAATAACAAATTTATCAAAACAGTTCATAAGAGTTCGATTACAACTGTCTTATATTACATGTAAAATCTAGTTTTTCTACAAAAAGGTTTCTCAAAGCCATAGTTTGGCTTTCTTCACACCTTCGGTCCCTGATAAGGGTCAACCACCTGTACATAACCTACACCTGAAAGGGGGGTCCCACGACGGGGTGAGCAATGCCTAGTAAGGATAACTCCTACAAGGGCTACTCCCCACCTAAGTGCATATGCAATGCCATGTTCACATAATAATAATACACACATCAACATTCCACTGAAGAATATGCCAATTCTACATGGAATCCTGCATGCCATGAAATGAGATGAGACTCATCATGCCCCATGTCCCAAGTCCTCACCGACTCCCTCACACATACTTATTCCAAGTGTGACAAACCGTCATTCTGGATGACATCCAATGATTAATTTCAAAACAAAATTCATTTGATTATAAACCAAAATCTTTTTGGATGATACATCACAATGATCATTTTATATTCAAAATTCATACACCTTTTTGTGGGTAGAGGATTTTTGGTGTCTCACATCGGGCTCTGCAAACCTAGACACTTTTACGGCCTTTCACCGCTGGGGACTATGTCTGACCATAATTGGCGGGTTTTTCACCCGAGAGGGGATCTATCCCTTCTTGCTGATACTCGGCACATATTTTCATTCTCATGTATAAAACCGTGTGACTCTGTTGGGCGTTGTCCCATTTAACCGAGCCCACCCAATCAAACACCCATGTCGTGTCAATTCATCAATCATGCACTCACACCCATTTAATGCGATGTCCCCATGCATATGCCATTTCCTATTTGTACCATGTCCCATAGATGAATGTGATATGGACAATTTTATCAAACATGCATATCACCAATGCATCTTGGGCAATTGTATCAAACGTGCATATAATTTCCCTACATTAACTCATTCATGTCAATGTATCATACAAGCATATATCAACATCACATACAAATCATTATTTAGTCATAATGAAGCACTTTATCCCTTCAGTTAAATTACAACATAACATGTCCACAAAATAGCCTACAACATACCATGTAATGGCCATGTCTACACACACAATTTATCACATGTCAATCTATTATTACACATATCAACATTTCATCAAACAAGCATGTCATGCTATGCAATTAGTACACTTGGTGTTATGATCAAAATTTCGGCAATGATGTGAGCACCAAATGCCAATCACTGGCATATGGCTGGATTCTAAACTCAAACATCTTTTCAGAGAGTCAAAAAACGCGTTAATCGGAGTTCGGACGAGAAAGATATGGTGTCCGAAGTTGGAGTACACCAGGAGCCACACTATCGCAAAGAATCCACGCACACAGGCCCGAGGTTGCAAGAGCATTTCAGTCAAACTCCGTAAATGCACTAACCCAAATTCGCCTGCAGCGTACTCTTAAATCGGCTACAAACCCGTTCCATACCATTAACATGGCACAACACGGTTCCAAAATCAACCAAAAACAATAGCCCAAAGGTTGAAGTGAACCAAAGTAGAAGAACCCTTACCTCTCAGTACTGGCCGACCTCCAATCTTTACTCCGTTCAACGAGTTCCGACCGTTGAAACGCCAATGAATTGAGGAAGAAACCGTCGGCCTCCTTCCTCTTTCTCTATTTCTTTTCCTTTTCCTTTTTCTTACTTTTTTTTTCTCTCTTTGCTTCTTTCTTTTCTCCTTTCCCTTTCTCTCCTTTCCTCCCTTTCTCTTTTCCTTTCCTCATCCCCCCTCCTTCTTCTACGAACTAACCTATTTATACTACTTGCACCTTCCATGCAAGTGGACACATGTCTTTCCATGTGTCTTGTAAAGACATGCAAGTGGACACATGGCTTTCCATGTGTCATACCCATGGCCTGCCATGTGTCACTCACATGGCTTACCATGTCCGACAATTGATGCCTCAAAATACGTGAAATTCTAACTGTCTCAGAATCCAATGAAATTCGACTGGGTAGCTAGATTTCGTGAGACGATTCCAACGGTGAAGTCCGTTTCATCATCCTAAATCTAGAAATTCTAGGTTTTCAACCTGTGCTACAATAGCAAATTACCGTTTTGCCCTTTTTCAGAAAAATTGCATTTTTCCCTGGTTTTACAAAACATACTCGTCGTGCCATATAAATAGGACAAGGAAGGTATTGCTTGACCCTACCATGTCCCTAGTTTGGAATTTTTAAACCCGCCCTACTAGAGTTTAGGACAAAAATGCAATAGGTATTAGGTGTTGGGTTTAGAATTGACACTATCTTCATTTCCAGTGCTTTACAAGAAGATGTCTATTTCTAAGTTCAAGTTTGATGAAAATTTGAAGGTTTAAACATGAAGTCCCCTGAGAGAGTCAGGACTATGTTCGAACTGAGGAAGGACTCATATCAGTTCTAGACTCTTGGAGCCCTAGGTAACTAGAAGGAAGAAATTGAAGAGGCCTATGACTTTTCTTGATCCTATGGATAATTTTAAAGATCAAAAAATCCACCTAGTTGATAATCTCTTGGATGAAGTTGGAACACAAGTAGAACTCCACTCTAAAGAGGATTGCTTGGTGCCCAAGTATATATATTCCTATTGTGATGGCTTGGAGATAATTTCCATAAAGGGATAGTGCTGAAATTCATAATTATATCATGCAACGCTTTGTCACATGCCAAAGTCACGTGATTTGGTGCAACAAGGAGCCTACTCAATCTAGGACTATGCCACGTGGTTTGATGTAACAAGAATCATCATGGGTCAAGGGTTCTACTTGGAATTGGACTCAGTCCCTGGACTAAGTTCGAGTGAGAGTTAGAAGGAGCATAGGACTCTACTCAAGAGATGACTCTTCTAGACTCTCAACTTCTGGGAAGAAGCGTCACGATAAACTAGTATTTATCAGCATCCTACAGATAATGAAAATCTCTCCAATCTAATAATCAAAACTATCAAACTAGATTTGGAACATATTGGGTATATAATTGTTAATATCTTCGTCTCCGGTATTCTATATGAAGATGGATACTTAGAAGATGAAAAGGTCATCCCACAGTGCATGGATGCACCAGACTTGGGAAGTCTAGACTAGATTTGGAACTGACGTGGGACACAAGTCAATTATGGAGTAGTGCCAAGGTACTTTGGGAGCAAGTAACCTATGGGCTTGAGATCTTTTAGGCAAGCAGATAAAGATTAAATTAAAATCATTTAGGCAAGTGTATAAAGATCTAATCAAAAAGTTTGGATCTTCTAAGCTATCAAACCAGAATTGGAAACAATCAAGGATTATATTCTAAAGATGATACTTTAGCAGCAAGTTTCCTATTTCCATGTGATAGCTTAAAGGAAAGTTTAGATAATTCAAGGTAGGTTTGGAGTCATATTAAGATAATGATCCAACCTCATCTAGTCTTCCATAATTGAATATGCAAGGCTATATATTTGGGTTTTCGAAAGATGTTGAACACATATTCTACAACTAATCTTTGAGGTACTAAACGTCAAAAGCCTTTCACGTTGTGTAAAATATCACTTATTTATGATTCTTCATCTTATTTTATTTTGATGTAATGTGGGCATGGGTGTGCGATGTTGTTGAGAGGGGAATGAAGAGAGTTCATTCTAAATCCCACTAGGACTGATTAGGTTGAAGAAGGGCCTTGGGCAAAGAGGGAGTCTCGTATCATGTAAGACTAATTGCAACCTTGAATCAGATTAGTGAGAATCCTAGCATTTGGGTGTAAAAAGGAGAATGAAGAAAGTTCATTTTGAATTCCACTATGAGTGATTATGTTTTAAGAAGGACTGTGGGTAAAGAGGGAGTCTCGTACCACATAAGACTAATTGCAAGCCTTGGATTAGATCAATGGAAATCCTTGCATTTGGGCATAGCCCCTTGGACGCAAGCAGTTGCCGAATCATGTAAAATATTATGTGTGCTTTTATTTTGATGTATATATTTTTTATCCGAGTTGTACACAAACCATCCCTCACAGAGTTAGGACTTATTGCACATTCGAGTCCGAATACACCAGGGACCATGTCCAAGAACACTCACTTATATTAGGTAAATGAGATGGAGGCACCCCATCCCAAACCTTTCCCATTGTCATCCCTAATTTTGTCCAAAGTTTCGCATAGGCAATCTGTAAAAGTGTAGTGGGTGTCTTCACCTCTAAAACTCAATAACACATCAAAGGTATATTTATGGATTGAGGTAGAAGAAGAAGAGGATTTTTGGTCAAAGGAAGCCATTGTTGGACAGTTTCTATAAGAAAACTTAAAAAGAGTTGAGGCATGGGGATTAACTTGTGGGTCCCAATGCATAAGCATGTGACTTTCAATTCTCATCTAGGCATTCTATAATTTCTACACCATTGTACCCAGATTCCGCATGGATATTTGGAAGTGGTAGAATTAAACTGGATTTTAATTTCTCTTTGAAAGATTCATGTAAAAAATATAGTTGTTTTGTTAAGGAAAATAATTATTAAAACTAAAATAATATTTATTATTTATTTACATACAAAATTTCATTTAAAATACAAATGTTTATTGTAAGAATAGACATTTATTCACCAATAACCAAAAAAGTAATGATGGGGAGGTGGGTGGGTCTTAAAAGGACTCACCCACCACAAAATTCAAAAGCAAACTAGGTCTGCCAGCATTTTCCTGGCATTTATAAAAAGGAAGTTTTCAATCATTTTCCTTTTGCACACAATGGTCAAAAAGGGGGCCGTAAGAATATGGGTGGCTTTTAAAAGAATACACGCAAGGGCCCATCTACCACAGAAAAATCCAAATCTCCTTTCTTGGAGTTGCTCTAAAGGTACACCAGATCAGGGATGGTACGTATCCAAGCAAACAAACATACTTGAAGTAGTATAAGGATATCATATAAGTAGTTACATAGTCACTAAGTTTCTAGGCTGCAAGCTAACCCGCTAGATAATAATTGGAGTTCAAAGTAAAAATAATTTATTTAAAATATATATATAGATTTTTTTACAAAATATTCATAAAACTAGTTTTTTTATTTTTTAAAATAATATTTATCAATCCCCGATTTAAAGAACCTTAAACGATCTAAAATACGATTTTAAGGTAAATTTAAAACCGTATTTACCAATTATGGTTTTAAGGTTAATTTTCAAAACTGCGATTGATAAATATGATTTTTGTGGGTGCCATACCCGTCGACCTCGGCCCTCGAACCGCAGACCCAAAGATGCCTAAAGGCTACAATCGTCGGCCGGTAGCCTAGCTTAGAGCCTAAATCCGTACACCCTCCCCTAGCCGTAGGCGGATAGACATTTCCTCAGATACCATCCCCTGGAGAGGAATTACTTGACAGATTCCCCCAAGGAAAGTATGTGCCCTTCCATGACCTCGCCAAGAATGCAAGGTGAACAAATGCTCTCTGGGTCCTGTATTCGGGGAATATGTCAATTTAAAAGGAATAACCAGTCTCCACATGCGAGATACACGCCACCTTCCCCCTCTGATCTCCCATTTAAAAGGAAGAACCAGTCTCCACATGCAAGATATGCGTCACCTTCCCCTTCCAATTTGGGAGGGAATTATCCACTCTCCACGAAAAGTGGATCCCCTTCCTCTCCCATAAAAGAAGGTCATGACATGAAATAAGGTAAGCACTCTCGAACCCAAAAAAGTGGACTCTCCCCATTCTGAAAAAGAGAGAGATTCTAACTTCAGCATAGGAGAGGCGACGGCGGAGACCCTCCCCCTTCGCTTTCTTAGTTGTTTGTTTTGTAGTTTATCTTTGGCAAGTGTATGTTCCGACGGTCCAATGGCTCTGAAGATTCTGGAGACTACAATTGGCGCAGTCTGTGGGAAACGACTAGTAGGAAATCTTAAAGGCGATACCCGAGAGCCTGGGTTCATCCTCTCCCTAGCGATCTCTCTTTGCCTGAAAGCTTGGTAGTTCCCGATCATCCCATCGGACCATCAAAGTTTGTCACCATGTCTAGCAACCTAGCGAATCAGCCCATCGAAGACCAGTTTCTCCGCTGGTGTCAAGAGATGGAGGCTAAGCAGGAGGAGCAGGCCAGACAAATGGTCAAATTGCGTGAACATGCAAACCATTTACAACAAGAGAACGAGCGCCTACGGGCCCTCTTGGAGACCAACGGGGTCGAAAACCCACAAGGTGCTACCCAACCTGTACCCCTAACTCGGGTAGATAAGGGCAAAGGGCCCGCCCTACCTGACCACAGTGATCATCCGACAGATGACAAATTCTCCTCGGACAGCTCTCCATTTCCCCGTCGTTCACCACCCCAGAATAATGCGAAGCCAAATCCAAGAAGAGACCTCTTACTGGGGCCCAACCTAAGCATAGTGGCGCGCGCGCCGATTACAAAGAGAGGCTGACGTAGATCCCATCTCGTAATCGTCCCGAACATATATCTATCTTGGTCGGGGCATAGCCCCTGCTTCGCCCGAGCACACCCGCTCAGTGGCACCTCCCGCCTACATGCAACATTTTATCCTCCCCGTCCGGGTCGCACGACATGCCGGCCTCTCCCCTCGCCAACATATTTTGGACTATGAGCCTCCTCGCGGATTTGTCATTCCACCGTTCGCTATGTACGATGGCTCCTCTGATCCATATGATCATATGTTGCACTTTAACCAGGCAATGATCCTTAACGCCGGGAACGATCAACTCCTGTGTAAAGTAGACCTAGCTAGCCTGAAAGGTCCTGCTCTGGCTTGGTTCCATAAACTCCCAAGAGGCTCTCTAAACTCATTCGGTGAATTATGGGTCACATTCGCCTTCGCATTTGTTCGCTCTAAGAAAAGGGAAACATCATTCGCTCCAATCCATCTTCTGCCGACGACGACCATCCGGACTTCACCCGAAGATCTCGGATAAGTCGTCCAAACAAATTGGATACCTATAGTATGGATGCGCCTTACGTAACTTCCAAGAAGCTTGGGCCGACCACTTTCTTTCCAGCCCTTTCCTCACCCACCTCGCCACCATGGAAGAACCTCCAGACGAATGGCGACAAATACTTACTAAGATAATATTCGAGCTACCTCTCAAACGGTAATGATAACTGCCTAAGGTGGCAAAGCTGCCACAAAGAGCCAACCTGAACAGAAAGGAAGTCAAAGTAAGGGCCAAAAGCACCCCCAAGAACATCCATAAAAGAAAAGGGATCCCTCCAATTCACCCCTTTTAACATCTCCTACGACCGGCTGCTCCCCATCATCCGGGATCACCCCGAGTTTAAATGGCCCCAACCCATGCAGGCAAATCCATACCAACGCAACCGGTCGTTGAGGTGTGACTATCACAAGGACCACGACCATGAAACAAATCACCGCCAAGGCTTCAGTTCTTGGTAAAGATTAATCCGAAAGCAGTGGCACCTTAAGAAGGTTCATTCGAGCCGACTGGAACCAAAATCGCTTCTCGAGAACCGACAGAGCTATTGTTGCTACGGAGCATCCGTCATAACCCCGACTCGCCATAAACTTCGTACTGGGAGGCCCAATAGATGATCAATATCATTCTAAAAAGCAGAGACAAAAAATGCTCCGCACGGCCTCGGTCAGAGCCAGAGTAAATACCATCAGCATCCCAGAGAGTAGTACAGCAGCTCAGCCAATCGATGGCCCCATATCCTTTCCTCCTATAAATCCAACACGGGTCATCACCCCCCATTATGATGCACTTATACTCACCTTGTGTATTAACGGTTTCGATGTGCACAGGGTCCTTATTGATCTAGGCAGTGCGGTTGAGTTGTTGCACCTCCCAACCCTTATGCAGATGAAAGTCCCTCTTAGTCATCTCATTTCGGCCGGTAGAGTCTTGTCTGGATTCAATGGATCCACCACGCTAACGGTGAGTGATATTGCTCTCTCTGTCAAGGCAGGACTAGTAACTTAGCAAGTACTTTTTTCAGTGGTTGAAGATTTGGGTCCATATAATGCTATCGTAAGCCGAACTTGGCTGCATACCATGAAAGCAATCCCCTCAACCTACCACCAAACTCTCAGTTATCTCACGGAATTTGGGTAGGTTGACCTCCATAGCCGCTAATCGCCGTCGCTGCTATCAATCGCCGGGCCCACGAGCGAAAGAAGAAAAGGCCCCGATAGCTTGCCCACTGTGACTCATCCATCATCATAAGAGTTTAGCGCCAACTCCGTCCGGCCGCTTTAGGAAGACGTGGTACCTGCAGATCCCCGCAACTCATGCTCATAGGGCGGCGACAAGCACTTATGTTAGCTCTCTGATCGGGGCAAAGCGTCCGACTGTAAGAGGTACTAAAGGCTAACGCCGATGTGTTCACTTGGGCCCATTCGAACATGACCGGGATCAGCCTCGCGAATGCCTCCCACAGGTTGAACTTTCTCCCATCCGCCAGACCAGTTCGGCAGAAAGTATGGCGCTTCCACCCGGACCGCCAACAAATCATCCAGGCCGAGGTGGATAACCTTTTGGAGGCTAGATTTATCAGAGAAGTAAAATACCTGGAATGGCTTGCTAATGTGGTGGTATTTTTGAAGAAAGGAGGCAAATGGCGGGTATGTGTGGACTAAACAGATCTTAATGATGCATGTCCTAAGGATAGCTTCCCTTTGCCCCGCATTGATCAGATTGTCGACGCATCGGCCTGGCATGGCATGTTATCATTCTTAGATGCGTTCTCCGGCTACCATCAGATCCTCATGTACCCACCTGATGCCGAAAAAACGTCTTTTATCACCCCTCACGGGTTATTTTGCTACAACGTAATGCCATTCAATTTAAAAAATGCCAGGACTACCTATCGAAGGCTGGTAACCAAGATGTTCCGGCCACTACTCAGGAAAACTATGGAAGTCTATATAGATGATATGTTGATAAAGTCTAAGGAGCGGCCGGATCATACTACTCATTTACAGCAGGCGTTTGACCTCTTCATGACCTATGGTATGAAGCTCAATCCCGTAAAATGTGCATTCGGGGTTAGTGCAGGACGGTTCCTAGGATTCATGATGACTCAGAGGGGCATTAAGGCCAACCCTTCCCAACTTAAAGCCATCCCGAGTCTACAAATACAGATCTAGAAAGAGGTGCAACAACTCACCGCCGATTAGTCGCTTCCTGGATCTGAAGTATTTCGGGTTCACGCACCAATTTAAACCATTTTTCGCCACCTTAAGGGAGCCACCTGGCCGATGGGATGAGGAGGATCGGGATTTACCCAAATCAATCGCATTTAGTCGAGCCCCGACTTCACAAGTTCTCGAACCCATTGCAAAACTCTCTTCGTCTATTTGGAAATCTCAGATATAGCAGTAAGTGCTGCATTGTTCAAAGAAAGTGAAGATGAAAAACAAAGGCCTCAGGTTCTTCGTCAAGAAATCTCACTCGACAAGTGAGACCCAGATAAATGATCTTGAGCAGGCCGCCTTAGCCCTCTGGATAGCGGCCAAGAAACTTCGCCCCTACTTCCACGCACACCCTATTGTGGTATTAACTGACCTTCCACTCCGGAGCACCATACATAAGCCTGATTTATCGGGGAGAATGGTTCGCTGGGCAATTGAACTAAGCGAGTACAACATCCAATACAAGCCAAGGCTCTCGGGTGGGCAAGGCGGCCGTTGACTTCATAGCGTAACTCCCCTGTGGGCAGAATCGACCGATAGTTTGATCTGTGGTACTTAATATCGACGTGGCATCCGCACAAATCGGGCGTGCATCAGTTGTAGCTGAAATCCCTGGTATCCGGATAAGATCGAACAGCTATCCTACAGTTTAGTGCTTCAAATAATGAATTAGAATACGAGGCCATCCACGGCTCAACCGGCAACGCCACTACCGGGACAAGCTCCTGGGCTCAAAGTGATTCCAATTGGTGGTCGGGCAAGTTAACGAAGAATTCGAATCCCGAGACCCTGCATCGTATGGGGCACGCCTCCCGGTAAACAACGCTTGAGTAGCTCTAGCATGGAACCGGAGCATATTCCCGGGGTGAGACTTAATGAAAAGGCGCATGCCTTGGTTTCCGTGGGTCGCTTTCCAATCAATAACATATGTTTACCTATCTACTATCAGCCAGCTTCGTCAATTGCATCCCCACAAATAAATCAGGTGGACAAGGACCTCCCTTAATGGATGGACCCCATTACACTATATCTAAGCATAGGACAACTCCCAAGTGAGAAGGACAAGGCCCACAAACTTCAAGTCCAGTCAGCTAGATTTTCCTTGGTCAATGGGCAACTATTTAAGCGATCATCGGCGGTTCAGATCTAAAACGCCTCGACCCCGAACGTAGCCGTATTTGAAGAAGTGAGCAAAGAGAAGGAATATGTGTGGGAATCATCCTAGCGGCGTGAACTTTGGCCCATGTATTCATACCAAGGGCACTATCATTAACCATGAGGGCTGCAATGCCTTAATTATACTTAAAAGTGCGGATTCGCCGCTAGCGGTCGCTTCCCGCCCCGAACAACGGCAAGATCCAGATCTCTATTGCGAGCCCCTCGACCCTTCGTCAATGGGGGGATCGACATAGCCTGACCACTACCCACGCCCTGCTTCCAAAAGAAGTTATTATTGGTGGCCACCGATCATTTCAAAGAATGGATCGAGGCTAAAGCCTTCTCCTCAAAGATATGATGTCATTCGGCTTTATCCGAAGAATATCAGGAAGCCGGCTTCTGCATCCTCAAGTCATTCGTGGTTCCGACAACGAGTCTCAATCTCGCCACGGCCCATCGAAACTTCGTCAGAATTAAATATAAAAATCGATAATCACCCCACGGCATCTACAGAGCAATGACCGCGCTTCCCACACAAAACCCCGCTGACAAAATTCTCAAGAAGCCAAGTAGGATTTGACAAAGGAAAATGGTGGATGAACTTCGCAGTACTATGGGCTTACGTAATCCACGCCTATAATCCCACTAGTATATCCTCACTTGCGATGCCACGAATGGAAGCTTATAATCCCTACGAAACTCCAGATGCCTACCATCGTGACGTATCGTCCCAAACAAGGGAATACAGAGTTAATCGTCCAGGATCTAGACACACTCGACGAATTGCGAGAGTCAACGGCAGTCCGCATAGCATCCTACCAACGCCGGTTAGCAAGTTCTTATAATAAACGGGTCAAACCCCAGAAGTTCCAGCTAGGGAATATAGTTCTAAGAAGAATATTTGAGAATACAGCTGACCCGAATGCAATAAAATTCCAACCCAACTAGGAGGGACCATATCTTGTAACACGAGCCAGGGAATCTGGATCTTATGCATTAGACAAACTTGATGGGACCCCTGTACCTAGAATGTGGAACGCTACGCATCTTAAGAGGTATTATCAATAAAGAATGATTCAATATCAAACACATATATCGTCCGTTGCTCTCTCCTTGTAGGGTCAAGATTTAAAGCCCGAATGGCGCAGTAAAATGACTGTCTCAAATTAAGATAAGTAATACCTCAATCAACAACATTTAGCTCCACGGCGAGTAAAATGACCTGTCCGACCTAGTATAGGTAACACTTAACTGGTCAACATTTAAAGACTAGATAGTGTAGTAAAATGACCTGTCCGACCAAGTATAGGTAACACCTAACTGGTCGACATTTAATGCCCGGATGGCTAAAGAAATACCTGCCCACAAAAGATAGGTAACACCTAACTAGTCAACATTTGAAGTCTTGATATAAAGAAATGATCTATCCTCACCCAAGATAGTAAATACCTCAACCGACAACATTTAGTGCTTCTCCTATTATGTAGTAAAATGACATGTCCTACTCAAGATAGGTAACACTTAACCCGGTCAACATTTCAGTTCCCATGGCGCAAAGAAATGATCCGTTCGGGCCTAGCATACGTAACACCTAACCTGGCCAACATTTAAAGCCCGACTACGCAGTTATAAAACGACGGTCCACCAAGATAGGTAAATAATCGAACTGGTCAACATTTAAAGCTCCTGATGGTGCAAGAAATGACTTTTCCTACTAGCATAGGGTAACACCCTGGACCGTCAACATCTAAAAGCCCGGATGGCGAGAAAAATGACATGTTCGGCCCAGCATAGTTAAATAATTTGTTGGTCTATATGAGAGTCCGGTAACAAGTAAAGACGAAAAGACCTATCCAAATTCGTTATAGGCAAGTGTTATCTAATTTTGGCCAATACACTCAATGATAACACTTAGCCAGTGATAAAACCCCACCGTATTGCATCGAGATATCCTGTCTAACTCCGGATAGTTATAACCTCCCAAGCCAAAAAAAAAAAAACAAATTAGTCTCAAAAGAGCAGAATATAAAGTGCCAAGGTACAAAAGGTATAAAAAACAAATGTCTCATATAAAGAGTACGCTCGACGAGCGAAGAACGATTTCAAACCCTAGCCCTCTACAACAACCTTGGGCTCCTTTATCCGGTCCAACTGGGCCCCATGAATATTTACGCCTCTCAACAGCCGGTGGTCCTTGGTCATGAATATTCTGAAATCTCAAACAGATTAGCAGTAAGGCGCAGGAAGAGCCCGGGGCACCGAGGATTCACAAAAAAATCCTGAGCTCGCGAGTCGTGACAAGGCCTGACATCCCACCGGGACTGCGGCTTGCTCCCACATGGTATCTTGCAAACAACAGGCCAGAGCGTAATTGAAAATCACATCACCACTAGCATCAAACTCCTCCTCCAGTGCCGCCTTCTCCGCGGAACTCTTCTCCCGTGCCGCGAAGTCCCTCAAATGGCCCCTAAACATAACCAAAGATACGCTTCATCCGTCAGCGACCATTCTCTTCCTTCGCTCTTCCAAGCAGCCTTCGCAACAGCTAAGGCTAGCCGAACGGAGTCAAGCTCAGACTCAACCTTTAGCCGGCCACCTTCTAATGTAGTAAGGCCATTTGGACTCTGGATGTACCCGACTCCACTCAAGGTCGGCGTTGCCCGCCCTCAAGCCTCTAACCGCGCCATCCTGCCGTTGCCTGTGGCATCCTCTCCGCCTCCGCCCGAGCCGCCTTATCCGCGGCCTCTTTAGCCTCTAGCTCTAGGCGTTGGACGGTCATTTGAACCTCTTTTAAAGAGGCATCCAAGCTCTCCTAGGTGGAAAGCCCTCGACCGACAACATACAAATTGGTTTCACAATCCTTAGATGATTAACGAATCTACTGGGCCGAGGACATGTTCCAAATGACAGTGATGGCCTGCGAAAAAAGCCTCTTTAGTAAAATGGCAAAACTACGATTCCAGAACTATTTATAAGAATTATCGCTTTACCAACTCTACCGACTGGAAGTAGTTGCGGTTGCAAATTTGCATCCCGTCTTAGACTATTTGCTAGATGTCCTCTCTTTATAGCATCAACTAGGACACCCAATTTTAATACTCCTCACCCACCCTCGCCCCACGACAGCATCCAGCATTCTCAGTACAAGTCGCTCGGGGACGACGCACAGCAGATTCACCCCGTTAAAAAGCGCCTCCAGCCGACGGAGGATGAGCTCGACGCCAGTTCCCTGCACCGTCAATTCCTCTATCGCCGGGGCAGGGCCACGCAGAGGGAGATAAGAGTTTAGCAGTATGCGATCGGGCGGCAACGACCAGGCTTAAGCAGAGTAGTTTAGTGTTGCCCAACTTTCCGATCGACCAAAGAGGGAGAGGACCACCCGTAGTGCGTGTGCAAAATCAGTGGTATACTCCCGTGGCCTCCATGAGCGACATCCTCCGGACCGACAGCATTAGAGCCCAATTCAGAGAGGCCTGGACCACGATTGCCCTGGATCTCCAAACCCCTCGTCCGCGGGGCTGGTCTGATCCTTCCCACTCGATCGGGCCTCCCTATCTACTGCTCTTCATCACAAGCTTCCTCAAGCAGATAACGATCCATCAGCCTAGTCATCTCCTCTTTTCCTCTTCCCTCTTCAAGTAGAAGGTCTGCAGGTTCAGACTAACCCAAGGTATAAAAATCTTCCACTAGCCCCGAGAGTACTCACCCTACCGTCCCTTCTTTCTCGATTCATATGATCAGAGCAAAACCGCCCTTTCGTAGAGGAAGCCTCATCGGCGTATCCTTTCGGCCCCAACCAGTTCCGGAGAGGCTGAGCAAGAATCCCACCGGACACGTGCGGCCCATGACGCTGTTTCCAATACTCTGCTCAGATCCTGTGCACGCACCACCTCAGCACCAGTACACCCAGTAATAAGGCCTCTCCACACCTCCGCCATTTTAAGAAATGATAATAGATCTAAGACTATAGAAGACGGGTTCGCTCACATCACGCGTTTCAATGCAGGTTAACTTCACAATGGTGCCTTGCTCTGGAACCTCAAACAACTCTTATGAATCTTCAAGGCTTGCCTTCTGCTCACTCGACTAACTCGCCTCTAGTTTTTCCTTGCACTAATAATCCATAATTAGTCGCACATAAAGACATATACGTGTGTCCCTGTATCTAAGCTAGACCCATTTCCTAGTCCCTACACACACTGGAAAGATCATGACGGTTGATATCAAACTGTGAGGTCGAGAGCCCTGCGGTCTCATCCCAAGGCCCTCACTAAAAAGGACTCCTTGCCTCGTTTTAAGAGACCGAGTCCGCTACTCTAACTACACTGAATCCAGGATCGAATAAGATATCCGACTTCACCCGCGTCAAGGTATAGGTAGGGCAAATTCACCAAAGGAGGTCGAGCCGGTATAAGATGTTCGTAACACTACATCCGCTTAGATCCGGACATGTTGCATGAACGTGGCGGCAAGCGCTCTCGCAAATGCAAAACCGCTTGACAAGGGCTGCACTGGAAACGGTCCGACCGTGAAGCTACTCTCGTGTAAAAACATCAGACATGCTTCTCCTAAAGGATCGCCTTCCATTGGCTCCATTAACTTCAATGTTGTCGTGGATCTCGCAGAAGATTCTCAATTCCTCCATTGTGAGGGACGAGATGATATGGCTTGCAGAACGTTCCTAGAACGCGCCACTCATTGTGGCCCTCGTCCCAGGGTCGCCCTAATCGTGGGAAGTTTCTTCCTACTTCTCATTCTACAAACATACAGGGAGGGAAGAAAGCATCAGCCCTGCCGTACATCAAACAAAAAAAGGGGGCAGGGGGAAGAAAGGGAAAAATCACCAAACCTAGGCAAAAACCACCCGGGCCTAATAAGCCTTAAACCTACCCTCACCCCATATCTACCCATGGCTGGAAAAAGGCCGGTAGTAAAGATTCAACACACTTCCATCGGAAATAAAGGTTACCTGAAAGACTGAGAACTGACCAAACGACTAGAAGAGCGATTCAAAAATAAACACAAAGTCGCAACAGTATGCATAGAGGATCTCGAACTAGAAAAAGGTATGTAAGCCCCAGGACGATAAGAATGGGAAAAAGAGAAACCCAATGATGACTCCCTATATACCAACTGCCTAGGACCTATGGGCGATTAATGCAATCTTAACTCATCACTCCATTATCACTAAGCCCCGGGTGATGCTCCGGAACCCAAGGCACAACGAGGGAATACTAAGCTCTGATTGCGGGCTTCTTGTTTTCCTAACTTGTCGGGCCCCCACCCAAAGCCGTCCCATTAACTGAGATCCTTGAATGTCCCAGCCTATAGCCAGTTAGGTTAGCCTCAGCTTCGATAGTACAAAGTACATGTAAATATCAAGGTGTAATATAGCAGGCAGTTGCTGTGTACACATTTTATTTGTCACAAATGGCATTCATCACATATCATGGTTTGATTTGGCAGATAACTCAAGTGGTCGACAGTCCGCCATAGTTCGGGTCCTAATCAAATACAAAGCAGAGGCCAAAGAAGTTAGAGGAGTCAGGTTAAAGAAGAACAAGAAGCATCAAAATCGCGCCCAAAAAAAAAAGATGAAAGGAGGCAAAAGATGAGTAAAAAGCCCAATGAGTTTGATGAGGGTGCTCTTTTGATGAGGTTCATTGAGCTTAGAACCACCTTCAAAGGCTGAACATAGAATACCCGACCAAAACCATGCAATCTTCCCGTCTGATCATGCTTAGAAAGCACACTCAAATAATCGATCACAATCATCCTTCATTCCGTAATCCAACTATTCTGATTCTCAGCAACGTTCAATTATCCTTCTCTGCTAAAGGAACGCGGATAACCAGTGGGATAACAAACCTCGTCACACTTTAACCTTTTATAGTAGCCTCAAGTCTCAAGGTCAACTCAAGCAACCGTATGGCATCTAATGCACATTCAACAAAGTTATAAAACTCTAAATTGGAAAATACTAGCATTAATGGCCTACCATTCCCCAGGATATGATGTTCAAACATGTTCGCTCCACTGGGACCCATCGCCTCCCGCAGGAAAAAGGGAGGCATTGTGGGTGCCATACCCGCCGTCTGTGCCCTTTTAAACACAGATCCAAAGCATGCCTAAAGGTTGCACCGTCGGCCACCCGGCCAGCCTAGTATCCCAACTTAGATCTAAATCCGTGATACCCTCCTCGGGGTCTGAAGGGATAGAGACATTTCCCGACACCATCCCCCCGAAAGGATCCCCATGCCATCCCTTGAGGAATTACTGGCGATTCCCGAGGAAAGTATGCCCCCTTCCATGACCTCGCCAAGAATGCAAGGTGAACAAACGCTCTCGAGGTCCTATATTCGGGGAATACGTCCATTTAAAAGGAAGAACCAACTCACTTCACAGATACACGCCACCTCTCCCCCAATCGATCTCCTATTTAAAAGGAAGAAAGGGAAAATCACCAAACCTAGTAAAACCACTCACCTAATAGTTCTTTAAACCTACCCTCACCCCATATCTACCCATGGCTGGAAAAAGGCCGGTAGTAAAGATTCAACACACTTACATCGGAAATAAAGGTTACCCGAAGATCGAGAACCTAATTAAACGACCGAAGAGCGACCAAAAAAATAAACACAAAGTCGCAACAGTATGTATAGAGGATCTCGAACTAGAAAAAGGTATGTAAGCCCTAGGACGATAAGAATGGGAAAAAGAGAAGCCCAATGATGACTCCCTATATACCAACAGCCTAGGACCTATGGGCGCATTAAATGCAACGCTAACTCATCACTCCGTTAGTCACTTCGCCTGGGTGATGCCCAAACTCGTTAGGCACAACGAGGAATACGGCTCTGATTATGGGCTTCTTGTTTCCTAACTCATCGCTCCCCACCCAAAGTCGTCCCATTAACTGGGATCCTTGAATGTCCCAGCCGATAGCCAATAGGTTAGCCCCTGCCTCGGGATAGAAAATAAAGTACATAAATATCAAGATAGAACATAGTACATAAATGTAAAAAATACGATTTTATCGGTTACGCCAAATGGCATTCATCATTACAAGTGACAACCAAGTGGTCATATTAAAACGGCTATATAGTTTGTCCAAATCAAATACAAAGCAGAGGCCAAAGAAGAAGCAGTAGCTGGAGTCGAAGAAGAAGAACAAGAAGAACAAGAAGCAGTATCAAAATCGCTACCAAAAAAAAAAGATGGAAAGGAGGCTAAAGAAGAGTAAAAGCCCCGCTGATTTGGATGGAGGGTGCCTTTGGATGCAGAGGGTTCCATTCGAGTTTTAGAACCACTCAAAGGCCACCTGTATCAATTCCGACTACCAAAACCATGCAATCTTTAACCGACCATGCTTAGAAAGCACACCAAACAATCGGACACATAATCAACCTTCAGAATTCCAGAATCCAACCATTCGATTCTCAAGAACGCTCAATTATCCTTCTCTGCTAAAGGAACGCGGATAACCAGTGGGATAATGAACCTCGTCACCCTTTAGCCTTTTATAGTAGCCTCCAATCTCAGGGTCAACTCAAGCAACCGTATGGCATCTAATGCACATTCAACAAAGTTATAAAATTCTAAATTGGAAAATACTAGCATTAATGGACTACTATTCCCCAGGATATGATGTTCAACATGTTCCTCTTTTCCTATCTAGACGATCGCCTCCCAAGAGGGAAAAAGGAGGTATCAAGGTGCTATACTGGCGGCCTGTGCCCTTAAACCAGTTATCCAGTTATGCTTGGTGTTACACTGGCTTACCCACTCCGCCAGCTCTTGGTATCCCAAACTTAGGAGCCCAAATCCAGATACCCTCCCTTGGCTGAAGGGATAACATTTCCCCGGATACCATCCCCTGGAAAGGATCCCTCGGATGCCATCCCTTGGAGAGGAATTACTTGACAGATTCCCCCGAGGAAAGTATGCCCCCTTCCATGACCTCGCCAAGAATGCAAGGTGAACAAACGCTCTCGGGGTCCTGTATTCGGGGAATACGTCCATTTAAAAGGAAGAACCAGTCTCCACTTGCGAGATACACGCCACCTTCCCCCACCGATCTCCTATTTAAAAGGAAGAAAGGGAAAAATCACCAAACCTAGGCAAAAACCACCCGGGCCTAATAAGCCTTAAACCTACCCTCACCCCATAACTACCCATGGCTGGAAAAAGGCCGTTAGTAAAGATTCAACACACTTCCATCGGAAATAAAGGTTACCTGAAAGACTGAGAACTGACCAAACGAATGGAAGAGCGATTCAAAAATAAACACAAAGTCGCAACAGTATGCATAGAGGATCTCGAACTAGCTAAAGGTATGTAAGCCCCAGGACGATAAGAATGGGAAAAAGAGAAGCCCAATGATGACTCCCTATATACCAACTGCCTAGGACCTATGGGCGCATTAAATGCAACGCTAACTCATCACTCCGTTAGTCACTTCGCTTCCTGGTGATGCTCCAACTGTTAGGGCACAACGAGGGAATACTGGCCGGATTTGTGGGCTTCTTGTTTTCCTAACTTGTCGGGCCCCCACCCAAAGCCGTCCCATTAACTGGGATCCTTGAATGTCCCAGCCGATAGCCAATAGGTTAGCCCCTGCCTCGGGATAGAAAATAAAGTACATAAATATTAAGGTAGAACATAGTACATAAATGTCAAAAATACGATTTTATCGGTTGCGCCAAATGGCATTCATCATTACATTCATGTCATTACAAGTGACAACCAAGTGGTCGTATTAAAACGGCTATATAGTTCGTCCGAATCAAATACAAAGCAGAGGCCAAAGAAGAAGCAATAGCAGGAGTCGAAGAAGAAGAAGAATAAGAACAAGAAGCAGTATCAAAATCGCTACCAAAAAAAAAAAAAAGGAAAGGAGGCTAAAGAAGAGTAAAAGCCCCGCTGATTTGGATGGAGGGTGCCTTTGGATGTAGAGGGTTCCATTTGAGTTTTAGAACCACCCAAAGGCCACCCAGAACAATTCCGACTCCGCTCAAACCATGCAATCTTTGGTCCGATTCATGCTTAGAAAGCACACTCAAATAATCGATCACAATCATCCTTCATTCCGTAATCCAACTATTCTGATTCTCAGCAACGCTCAATTATCCTTCTCTGCTAAAGGAACGCGGATAACCAGAGGGATAACGAACCTCGTCACCCTTTAGCCTTTTATAGTAGCCTCCAGTCTCAGGGTCAACTCAAGCAACCGTATGGCATCTAATGCACATTCAACAAAGTTATAAAATTTAAATCGAAAAATACTAGCATTAATGTGGCCTACTATTCCCGTGATATGATGTTCAAGCATGTTCTCTTTTTCCTAATGGGACTCCATCATTCCTCCTAGTAGAAAAAGGGAGGTATCGCTGGTGCCATACCCATCGGCCCGTGCCCTTTAACCAGTTATCCAAAGACAACTAGTTAGGCATAATTGGGCCGGCCCACTTCTGGCCAGCCCAAGATCCCAACTTAGAGCCCAAACTGCATACCCTCCCTGCCCAGAAGGATAGACATTTTCCGTGAGTACCATCCCCCGAAAGGATCCCTGATGCCATCATCCTCGAGAGGAATTATTTGACGTATCTCTCGAGGAAAGTATGCGCCCTTCCATGACCTCGCCAAGAATGCAAGGTGAACAAACGCTCTCGGGGTCCTGTATTCGGGGAATACGTCCATTTAAAAGGAAGAACCAGTCTCCACTTGCGAGATACATGCCACCTTCCCCCTCCGATCTCCTATTTAAAAGGAAGAACCAATCTCCACATGCAAGATATGCGCTACCTTCCCCTTCCGATTTGGGAGGGAATTATCCGCTCTCCACGAAAAGTTGATCCCCTTCCTCTCCGATAAAAGAAGGTCATGACATGAAATAAGGTAAGCACTCTTGAACCCAAAAAAGTGGACTCTCCCCATTCTGAAAAAGAGAGAGATTCCAACTGCGATCGAGAGCGACGGCGGAGACCCCCTCCTCCCGCCGCTTTCTTAGTTGTCTGCTTTCAGTGCTATCGCAGTGCCAGATGCTCGACGGTCCAGTGACTCCGAAGATTCTGGAGACTATAATTTTAACGTTAATTTTTAAAATCATAGTTAGTTAATAAGATTTAGAAAACAAAAAAAAAACTAGTTTTATAGATATTTTAAAAATAAATTTATGTGTGTAATTTTTCTTTGAAATGAATTACTTTCGTATCCAACTCTAATAATTGGACCTGGAATCCAAAGCAAGGATCGATGGTGGTGGTGGAGACTTTTATTTTTTTCCTTTTTTTCTTTTTTTTTGGAAAACTTGAATTCATTAATGACTTTCGTCTTTTTAGGCTGCAAGCAAACCCGCCTGCCTACTACTTGGACCTGGAATCCAATGCAGGGATGGTGGTGGTGAAGACCGAAGACTTCTCTAGTTTTTTACTTTTTCTTTTCATTATTTGTTTATTTATTTTTTTGGGAAAACTTATAAAGAGTTTGAATTCATTAATAACTTTAATAACTTTTAAATATAATTTAAAGGGAAAATTATAATTTAAAACTTGAATTTTAACTACTTTTTCATTTAAATCCAGAATAAATTTGTTTTAAACTTTAATTTTAATTATAATTATGGCCTCGAATATCCTAAAACAAGTCCAAACCTCATCATACATCATGACATAATTAATGTTAATTAAAAATTTTTATTTTTAAAAATTATAATTTAAAACTTGGACTTTCACAATTTTTAGCAACAATTTTTTTTAAGTGTATAAACATTAATTTAAATAATAGTTGTAGCCTGAAATGTCCATACATAAAAAGGAAGTTATCTAGCATTTAAAAGAATATAGGGAAGGAAGGACCATCAACCAATAAATACTGCGAAGGGCAGAAAACAAGACTTCACAAAAAGAAAATATTCTTCACCGACATAGGTGATCCTCCCTTTCTTGGCTTTTTCATTTGTGCAATTTTTTAGATGAAAAAAATTATTTGACTTATAATTACCACACACACACAACACATAATACACATTATTATATATATATATATATATATATATATATATATATTTACTTTTATCTGTACGGATAAAAAGTTGTTTTTACTCTCTTTTGTTTTAAAATAAAATAAAGGTGTTATAATATTTAAATCTACTTTTTCCTTTTTTAAAATAATTCTTGCATCTAATTTCTTATATAAATATTAAATAATGTCAAAATAATTTTTAAAATTTTAGGTAACTCATTGTTTTAGAAACAAATTAATCTACTATAATTTTACACAAGTTTGATGGATAATAAATTAGTGATATTGTTATGAAGGAAAATCATCATTATTCCAATAAACCTTGTTTTATCTTCTAAATTATTATTAAAAAATAAAACAGATATAAAAATTAAATAATCTTGATTCAAAATTAATAGCAAATATATACAAAAAAAATTCTAAAATCCAAACCAAAACTATACTATATTTGTCAATATATTTGCCTCATTATGTATTCAATTTTCAATAAAATTAAAATTCTACAGATTCTTCATTTAGGAATGAAAAGACAACTATAGAATCACAAAATTGATCATAAATTAATTTGACCTCTTATATATTGCAACAAATCCAAAATAAGTTGAACCCATTAGAATGAAAATTTTAGACTATCAAAACGTCATTTACATTCATGTAAATATCCACAGCAGGATTAATAATTTCATTGATTTTGAAAAAAAATAATAATAATTAAGATTTGAAACTGTCGAACCCAAAATTGGGTTAGGTGTAGTTTTATTTATTATTATTACTAACTTTATTTTACCCTTTTATTTATTTATTTTATTTGATTTTACCATATTTGATATTGATGATTTGGTTTTTTTTTTTTTTTTTTTGAAGAGGAAGATTTTAGTGGAGGTTTCTCAAAAAGAAAAATAAAATAAAATTAAAGTAAAAATAAGTGGGAAAGTGAAGACAAAAGAAAATTAATAAAAAACAAAAATAAATAAAAAATAAAAATTAGTGGGAGAAAAAAAATAAATGACAAAAAATAAAAGTTAGTAGGAGAGGAGAAAAAGGACAAAAATAAATAAAAGTTAGTGGGAGACAAAAAACAAACTAATATATATATGTGTGTATATATATATATATATATATATATATATATATATATATATATATATATATATATAGTATATATATATAAAGAGAAAAATTATTAAAATAAAAGAAAGTGGAACAAAAATGAAAAAAAAAGTATATAAGGGAGGAGGAAGGAGAGGAAAAGAAAGAAAGAAAGGAGGCTGAGAAAGCGGCGAAAACACACAATAAGTACGATCTAGCAATACGATTAAACATGCAACTCGTAGATTCCAAAATTCAATATTAAATAAAATTACTCTATGTAGATTTGCATCCGTCAACTTCTAGATCAGCCACCAACTAAAGAATTCACACCGCTGCCCATGAAGAATAAAGACGCAAACCAACATCTACACCGTCCAACTCCATGTATCAAGAATTCGCACCGCCCGATCTTCCATCTATCCTCGCAGACACAAGCATACAAGACAACCGAATCGACGTAACTCGAATCTTGTAATACCTTGGGAGAAACCAAAGCATCGTAAAAATTCTTCTTTCTCGCTTCGTATTCTCAAAAAATGTAATGAAAAACTCAAAGCAGTAAAACCTTAAAACCCATTACATCAAGGAATAACTGCTCATATAATAAATTATATTTATTATAAATAACTGCTCATATAATAAATTATATTTATTATAAAAAACTACCATATAATAAATTATATTTATTATAAATTTATAATTTATACATATATTTTGGTAATACTAAGTCGTGACCCAAGAAAGACATAATCAAGTAACAATCTCTCCACTCGCTTCGAAAGAACAAATCCTCGGGAAGATAAGCCCAAACCACAGAACTCCAACCCTTGTGTTCTATAGCGTTCCATTATCGATATGAGCTCCGCCACTTTCCCCGAGCTACCGGGGATCCAATCCATATTATTAATTAAGGCCCTTATAATTGAAAGCAATTATCTAATCCTAAGTACACTCCACTAAAGGCCCGTAGTCAACTCCAAATTAATAATATTGATATATATATTAATTTCTCCATTGTAAAATATCGATACTCAATTGATTATATTTTCACAATAATTAATTATTTTAATCTTCTTGATTTAACAAGCTTTCTAATGGATCAAATGCACTGGCCAGTGACTTCATTACATCCAAGTACCGAAACATATCAAGAGGATATTTCATACAATTTCCATTTTTTTGTTTATTTCATAAATACTGGTAATTAAACAATCAATGCTCCCAAATCACTTCCTCCAGGGTATTGGCCATTTCAAATAGGGGCCTCACATATTGACACCAAAGACCGATAATTATTCAATTACCTATTTAAAATAAACTCGTGGATTGAGAGAAAATAATAATCAAATATCACTTGAGATTTAATTCCTTTCACAGAATTTAACTTTTAATCAAATCTTTCTTTTGATCCTATCACGCAAATATAATCGCACCAATATTTTATAATAACCAAGACATTATTTCATAAAATATTGGGTGCTAAATAAAGCGCCCAACTTTATTCAATAATCGTGATCTTATTCATTAATTATGAGAACTTATGATCATGTCTTCCACGGACGATCCATACGACTCATATACGCATAATTAATTCGACCTAATACGAAAAAAATACTAAGTGAAATAAGGTGAAATTAATACCTCATTGAAATTTTATTAACACGTAAGTATCAATAATTTTATTTGTCTTGCTACAAAGCTCAAATAAAAACTCCCACTAGTCCTAAAATAAGTCCTGGTAATCTCCTTAACACCCATAGAATCTACATGTCTTTCAAAACTCAACGTGTATCTTTGTGAATGGAACCGCTAGGCCTTCCTCCTCCGACGCCCATTTTCCTTAAAATCCACCGTGTCTCCTCGCCCAATGATGTGGCCCGGATCAAGTGGTACCTCCTCCCCTCAATCGTTTTTGTTTCTCAGATACCTTGGTTCTCGACTGTATACGGCCCCACCGTTGTCACAAGAAAGGGTAATGGGTCACCGCACTGGCATCACCAAGATCCATAATGAACTTCTTCACCACACAGCTTCTTAGCCGCCGTATAACATATTCAGCTTCTCAGGGTGGAATCTCATACACGCCTCGCTTAATACCTCCAATGACAACCCACCATATAAGGCAGTAAACACATAAACCAGAGGTAGATTTTGAGTCAATATCCCCTTGAAGTCTCGAGTCCGTGAAACCAATGGTTTCTAAACTCCCACCGGAATATACTAGCATATAATCTCTCGTTCTCCTTAGATACTTAAGTATATGCTTTATCGGCAATCCAAGGTTCTTCACCGGACTCCGATTGATACCAAGTTACAACTCCCCACCGCGATAACAGATATCTGGCCCCGGTACATAACATGGCATACATGAGACTACCTACAAACGAGGCAAAGGTATCCTACTATACGTTCTTTCTCATCAGAGTTTTTGGTGATTGTCTCGTAAAGATGAATTCCATACCTAAGGGTAAGGGATCCTTCGAATTTTCCATGTTAAACCTGACAAGAATTTTATCAATATAAGAGGCTGATAGTGCCAACAACTTATTCTTCTTCCCCAAGCTCTCGTATGTTTGATCTCCAAGAATATAGTCAGTTTCCTCCCAAGTCTTTCATCAAACCGTTTATGCAACCAATCTTTTACACCGACAACACTTTGTCTTGTCGCTTCCGACAATATGTCATCTACGTAAAGGACTAGAAACTACCTTCTGTGCTTGATTCTTTTGTAACACAAGGTTCATCAGTATTTTCTCAAAACCAAAAGAAGTAATGGCCTCGATCAAACCGGATGTTCCATGATCCGATGCTTGCTTAAGTCCATAAATGGACCTTGCAACTCGTGATACCATGTGTTCTTTCGGCTTTAGCTGAACCCTTCCTCGTTGCTGTACGTAGATGTCCTCATTTAAATCAAGCATTTAAAAAGGCCAATGGACATCCATCTCGCCAAATCTCGTAATCGGTGACTAGCAAGATAAATGCAAAGAACTGGATAGATTTAAGCATGGCTACCGGCTTAAAGGTTTCTTCTCATAATCTATCCCCTGGTATAGCCTTTGCCACCAATCTAGCTTTGAAGGTTTCCAATTCTTCCATCCGATCCTCTCTTTTTCTTGTAAATCCACTTACACCCTATTGGTTTTACCCCTTCAAGTGCCTCTTTACAAGAGACCAGCCATCGAATTGGAATACATAGATTCCATTTCACGGTCCACGGTTTTTCACTCCCGTACATCCACATCTTCCAAAGGTTTTTCAGAATCGATGGGATCATCTTCACCGGCCAATAGCAATAATCCTGGTAAGACTCGCCTAGCAAGACATATCTCGAAGCCCGTTTTACTCTATCACTACGACGAAGCTCCACCGGTGGTTCATCAGCTCGAGCCTCGTAAAGGTACTAGTTCCTCTTGTGACCGCTCTTCCGTTCCTGGCTCCACATGTATCGATCTGCTCCACCGTTCCACCCGTGCTTGTTCACCTTCGGGTACAGCTTTCCCTCTTTGAACATGCATAGGAATCGCAGATAGAGGCCAAGACACCGTGGTTCGCTTTGTTCTCGAAATAGTCAAGCTCCTCAAGAATTATTTTTACTCGGGTTTGAAATTGCTTATATACTTTCCCAAAAAAAGCCGCGTGAGTACTCACAATAACCTTTATCCCGAAGGACTATAAAATAGTCCACCTCTCGCTCCTTTGTGGCAGCCAACAAACATGCAAACCTCTCGTACGATTCCAACTTATTTGATCCTTTCTTAAGACATGCAGAGCACCCCATATCTCGGATATGGCTTAACCAGTTGCGCCTTTCCATTAACAATTCCAAGTGTGTCTTAGGGAACCGCTTTTAAGGAACTAAATTAAGATACATTGCGCTTATGGCATATCCCCAAACGATATAGGTAGAGATGAATAACTAAGCATTGACCTCACCATATCCTCGAAGAGTTCTATTTCTTCTTTCAAGAACTCCATTTTGTCAGGGTGTTCCAGGCCGATAGTTGTGAAACTATCCTCTTGAAATAAGTAAGACTTAAACTCTCCAGATAGTATTCACCACTCCTACGTGACCGTGCTCTTGATATGGAGTTCTAATTGCTTTCAGCTTCTCACTATACTCTCTCGAAATTCTCTTAAAGGGAAAGTTTCTCGTACTTTGCATGATTGTGTAATATATCCATATCTTGAGTAGTCATCCAGAAGGTGACAAAATACTCATACCCTCCTCCGCTGGACATTTATCGTCCGCACACACGCATGCACCAATTCCAAATGTTTGTCAAGGCGATATCCTTGCTTTAAAGGGCCTTTTGGTCATTTTACCTCCAAACAAGGATTCACATACCGGTATAGGTTCAAAGTCTAGGGAAGTTAAGATCCCACTTTTACCAAACCATGAACTTATTAGGATTAATATGACCTTAATCGCAAATGCCAAAGGCACGCTTCATTTGAAATCCTCTTTCGCTAGGTGATCATGCTTATCAACAATTTCGCAATTAAAACATCATAGACATAGGACTAAATAATAAAGACCATCTATCAAATCACTTCGTGACAAATAATCAAGTTGAACTTTATTGTAATAAAGGAATTAAATTCCATTGTTAAACCTTTGTTCAAATAAACAACCAATGTAAATTAAATTCCTTTTAAAATCCTAAGATATTATAAACAAATTTACTAAACATAAAGTCCTATCATTATTGAAAAATAATACCCTACTTGTCCTAATGCTTTAACTGAGACATGTTCTCCATTTCCAAGCCTCAAAACCTCTGCCTCGGTCTCCAACTAAGCTGGGCTGTTCGAATCCACTCCGCAAAAGAGTAATGCATATGGTTAGTGGCTCCCGAATCAATGATCCATTTATCATTATAATTCTCCACTAAACAAGCTTTCAACCACATTTAAATTACTCCATACCTTGCTTTTGGCAATCCGAGGGCAATTCGTCTAAAGGACTCCTTCGTCCGCACTCAAGCACTTTGCCTTCGGCTTCTTCATACGGTGGTTTCGTAACTAAGACCGACCTTCGCTTGTTCTTATTCTTTTTCCCACCCCTTAGGTTTCCTTTCGGGCTTGAAAGTAGAACCCCGCCATATGAACACCGCCCGATTCTCTCCGAAAGCCCTTTCGGCACTTTCAAGTTCAAGCATCAACTCGTAGAGTGATCCATCTTGTTTCATATTATAATTAACTTTAAAACTGAGTAAAACGACTGTGTGTAGATTCAATATGAAATCAATTTAAAATCTTTGCTCCATCTTCATCCCCAACACTTCAGCTTGATTGAGATGTGACATCATTTTCAGACAATGATCCCTCACACTTCCCCCAGTCATTCTAGTGTTCATTATAGCCCTAACTGCAGCCTGCCTTAAAGAACTTGTTGATTGTGCAAACATCTTATCGAGAGTCTGGATCATTTCTGCTCCACTCTCGAGATGAGATATCTGTCCTTTCAAATGACTAGCAACACTGGCAAGAATATAGCAGCGAACTGATATATTTGCCTGTCCCGCCTTGAGTCTTTCACTTGGTCGATGTATCACGCTGCCTATCACAGCTTCGTGTGCTAGACAAACTTCGCTTTTCAAAACTAACAATGCATGTTGGTTTTCCATTCACTATAATTATTTCCATCCATAGGCTTTTGACTCAAAAATCATTGCAAGTGGGTTAAATGATGCCATTTTCTGAAAAAAATACACAATTTTAGTATTAAACGTAATATCTTTTACAATAAACATAATCTTAAAATCTAGTTAATCCCAAAACTATTTTCTTCGTTTATTGTAAACAATTATTTCGTTTCCATTATAAACACTTACGTTGGGCAAGAAATTTATAAATAAACTAAATTTGATCATGAATGATTAGTATCCTCTAATAAGTTGGTTCCCAGAAAGATGGGGAGTCACAGTTTCTGATCACTTAAATCCCACCTTCTGCATAACTTTCCTAAGATAATACATAATCATTTCACTCTAATTGAGCCAAAACTGGCACTTAATAAAAATATAGCCTCGTTGGGAGGGTACAATTAAATTGTTTGAATGTTTTTAACCATTGTTTTAATTTCAAAATTATCTTTAATATCCAAGATTCTGCCGACGTCAATGGCTCAATCTTATTAAAATTTGAAACTTAATCAGGTTCTAATCCAATAAAATCCAACCATTTTTCTTATCCTTCCAAAAGATCATACGATCACTTTATTATTAGACCTAATAATGGAGCTCCTTAGGTTTAAAATTAATTAAATTAATTAAAACCTTCACCATTCAATATTTTAAATAATAGGGATTTTCTAAAAATTATTTCAAAAAATAAAATAATTTTTCCATAATAATTATTAAAACTAGATAATAGAATCATAATAATTATTATGCACATGTAATTATCATTGATGCAAATTTATATGGCACCAATTATTTTATATGGCATGTTATCACATAAACATGTTATAAGCATATAATTTTAAAGTCCATTCACAAAAAATAATTGGGGCTAACTCTAATCCATGGTTTTCCTCAAAACAAACGCTCTATTACAAAATATCCTAAGGTTCTCAGCCCAATTATTTTAGCTTACAAAGGCATAAAGGCCCAAAACTAAAATAAATTAAAACCCTAAAACCCTAAATATGTTCTAATTTGAAGGGTAAGAGGGTCCCGCCGGTCCACCAAATCAAACCGGCCCAGGAAGAACCACCACTCACGACGAGCCACCACCCCGGGAAGAGGGCCGCCAAACGACCCGCACGCGCCTCACGCCGCCTAAAGACTATCACGAGTGAGGACCACGCGCAAACTTCACCCGGCGCGTGTAGCGCTGGACGACGCTTTCTGCACCGCTCGATCCCGTCCGACTGCCTCCTCCCTCCTCTAATGCTTCACGGTGGTCACGCTCGAGATGGTGTCCGCATCTTCTCCCAGCTTTCCAAATAATGGCACAGATTTACAGGATTTGAAATTTAAAATTACAACTATTTTAATTAAAAAAATGTAATATTTAAGAAACTGTGAAGGAAACCCGATCTTACGACTCCACCTCCCCTGCTATAAACCCAAAAATTAATACAATCAAAATCTACCATGGATCTATAGTGGTAAAACCATTAAAATAATACATCCATTCATGAACAAAATCATAAAATTAACAGATCTAATCATGATCTAACAACAAATAGAACCTAGGTGCCATATACTTTCAAATCTAACATCAAAATTACATGCATTATTGAATACCTAGGATACATTATTCAATCACAGCATGTCTTCACACTAACTAAGAAAACACACAAATAGGAAGCATGGATCTAGCAACATGATTAAACATGCAACTCGTATCTAAAATTCAATATTAAATAAAATTACCTATGTAGATTTGGTGATCCACGCCAACTAGACTTCTAGATCAGCCACCAACCAAAGAATCTACACCGTCAGATCTACAAGAATAAAGACGAAACTAACGATCTACACCGTCCTCAATCTACAGATCAAGAATTCAGACCGTCCGATCTTCCAGATCTATCCTCGGGTGGTATGGATGTGTGTGGGCACAACAATGAATCGACGTAGAACCTAATCTTGTGAACACTTAGAGAAAAACCAAAGAATAGAAAATTTTCTTTCTCTGCTCTCGTATTCTCAAAAAATGTATGAAAAAACTCAAAGAGAAAACCTTAAACCCATTACATCATGAATAACTGCTCATATAATAAATTATATTATTATAATAATCGCTCTCATATAATAAATTATATTTTATTATAAAAACCGTCTTCATATAATAAATTATATTTATTATAAATTTATAATTTATATATATTTGGTAATACTAAGTGGGACCTAAGAGCACATAATTGCTAACAAAGAAAGGGAAGGAGAGGAAAAGAAAGAAAAAAAGGAAGAAGGAGAGGAAAAGAAAAAAAAGAAAGGAATAATGAGAGGAGAAGATCTGGGGAAAGGGAGAAGTAAAGGAAAAGAATAAGAGGAGAAGATCTAGGGATGGGGGAGAAGAAAAAAATGAAAGAAGAAGCAAAGAAGAGAAGCCATAAACTAATCGGGTGTTTTTCGACTGAGGGTTTCAGCAAAAGAAAAGATAGTTGTGAGAGGTATAGTAATTCATTCTTATTGTTAATATTTTTTTTATCCTTTCTACTATTTTTAATCACTGGTCATTCATTATAAGAGTTTTACAATTAATTTTAGGCCTTATTTGACTTGTGCTATATTATATATTTCCCTGATTTATGCTATGTATATTTTGTGCCATATTTGTTTGTTTCCATGTAACATGTTAGTTTTCAGATTTTGTGTATTCTTAACATGCTAGATTTCACGTATTTAATGTCATGCCATTTTTTTTTCATCATTTTTAATCTTGTAATAAAGATCTTTTTATACACTAATTCTTTCCTAAATAATTTTCTAATACGTATTTTCCTATTGCCATGTATTTAGATATTTACGTTCCTATTAATTCTATTTTTTTTTTATTATCACACATATTTAGGCACAGCCCATTAAATTAGGTCCAACATCTTGTATGATCCAGCCCATTAAATTATGTTCAACATACTTTAAATTAGTACAATATACTTAGGTCAAGCCCATTAAATTAGGTTCAAACAGATTTTGTGTCTATCATTGTGTTCAACATATTTAGCTTCACCTATTTTATATATCTAACTCACTCACTTAGGCCCTACCCATTAGATCTAATCCATCTATGACACACCCCCACCTCCTACTATTGGCAAGTGTGCCGGCCACTCCACAGAAATCCCCAGTCATTACCTCTAACGACTAGAAAACCCTGCGGAAGCTTAAGTCGTATTGCTTCGAAAACTCAGAGTAAATTTTATTTTCTTTCTAAACTTCAGGATTTTATAAATTCTCGCGCATAATACTGCATATAAGACATGTCCCAAATCCTGTATACACAATTTACACATTTCCAACATAAGAACCAACAATGACTTTTCACCCGTATATCACGCTTCAACACATTTTTTTCACAAAACTACACTATGTACATACATATACTCCCAATATACAAATTCAAAGTATTTCCCTACAAGGTTGGTTAATACAAGACAATACAAAAGAGAATCCTAACTGGCCCAAATAGTCCGGAGTGTCTCGCACCGGAAAATAGTTTTTAAAATAGGAAAATAATGAGCTAAACGAGCCTGAGTGTATGCTTTATAAAATAAGTTTACTTTTTCTTGAAAATATCTCAAACTCGTAAAACCCCTTACGTGATATTTTCCAAAAGCCTTGCTTGCTTACTTTATTTATTTTTGCTTTAAAAAGTTTCTAAAACTTTTCTCAAATCTCTTGTTTGCTTCGTTTACTCGCTTTTTTTTAAAAGTTTATAAAACTTTTATAAATCTCGCTTTTAAAATTTTCTAAAACTTTTCTCAAATCTCTTGCTTTAAAAGTTTATAAAACTTTTTCTATAAACACGGGAGCCTGGACTCAACCGCATGCTTTAAAATAAAAACGGGAGCCTGGCTCAACCATTTGCTTTAAAATAAAAAGGGAGCCTGGGCTCCACCGCTCGTTTTGAAATAAAAACGGGAGCCTGGCTCAACTGCCGCTAAACAACACGGAGCTCGGGCTCAATCAAGGCACTAATGGTTGGATTTGTCAAACCGTATAAATCATGCTTATAAATCATCAACCACCGGAGGCCTTTCTCGCTTGTCAGACTTGAGCGAACACAGGAGCCCGGACACGACCGCGGCCAAAGTGGCTGTGACCTCGGGGTCCGCCTCACCTAGTGAAAGGGCTCCGCACACTTCACTTCACCTTTCCCAGAATATGGTGGAACTGGACCTCGGGTCTCCATCACCATAATTTAGCTTAACGCTGCTAACCCTATATACTCCAAGACGCGCTACCTGCCTCCTTTAAATGCCATGACGCATGACCCAAGTTTGTCGACCAGCAAATCTAAAATGCATGAATGATATCCTAACACCACCATCGACTAATACCTCCTCGAATCGGTATGCTCGCTTAAAACTAGGATTTTAGTTAGGTCTGGTTAAAATATTATTTTTTCTTGCTTGCTCTTTGAAACATGGTTTAATAATTCAAAACCATTGTTTGCTTTGAATATGGTTTGATAATTCAAAACCATTGCTTGCTTACTAAACTCATTGTTTGTTTTTTTTTTTTAAAGTATGGTTGAATAAATCAAAACCATTACTTGTTTGTTAAACTCATTACTTGCTTTTCAAATATGGTTTACAATCAAAACCATTAAATACCAGTGTAAAACAGTTTATAATAATAATACACTAGTATTTAAAAAATAGGTTTAGAACACTCACCTTCCTTTTACAATAATTGAGCACGACCCAAATGTCCCTCCCGCCTCCGCTATTACCCTACACATTCGATGTATTAGACCACACACGTCAGCACAACCAAGCAATTTGTACACTTGGTGCTACAATTACATTTTTTTTTCATTTACTTATTCACTATTCATAGTACTATTCATACGAATTCACTATTCATACTACTATTCATTTATGTATTCACTATTCATACGTATTCACTCTTCATATACGTATTCACTATTCATACGTATTCAAACATTGGTGAAATCCCATGATTTTGGTACCTACGCGTAGCTCTCGTCGCGTAGAGTAGCTTTAGCTCTTGGTCCGAAAAATTTTGACCGTTAGAACGCCGTAAATCTGAGAAAAACAAAAAATTAGGATTTTTCGAACTTTTACCTGAATTCTCGGTGAAATCCCGTGTTTTTAGTACCCATGCATAGCTCTCGTCGCGTAGTTCAACTTTGCCTTCTACTCCGAGAAAAATCTACGGTCCGATTTCCATAGATCTAAGAAAGAAGCGAAGAGAATAAAATAAATAAAAAAATCTCTCTCCTTCCCACGCTCTCTGTCCGTCCGACCGTCTGCCTCCTTTTTTTTTTTTTTTTAAGTGGGACCCACATGTCCCTTTTTCTTTCCCTTCTCGGTCCGTTTCAGCTCCGAAACAAATTATTTCGTCTCGGTTTCAATTTCATTTATCCTAATTGAATATTCTTTAAATATTTACCATTTTTCGAGATTTTTCTAAAATCCCGTTTTCAGGTTTCACTCTACACCCGTCGCCTAGAATTTCGTAAAATATTCCTACCGTCTCGGAATTCAACGAAACTTTTCTAGGTCACTAGATTTCGAGAGACGAACTTAACGGCACAATCCATTTCGTCATCCGAGATCTAGAGAATTTTCAAAGCTTCCCTGAACCATTTTGGCAATTTATTAATATTATTATCCTTTTGAAAATCCATAATTTGTACTTTCACCCCCTCCACTTTCCTTAATTGCAAAAGTGCCACAATTCTTTGAAAACTTTACAATTTCTATCCCATTAACAATTCCAAGAATACTATAATGGCACTTTAAAAGTCTTTTGGTGTACAAATGCGACCTACCATTACATCGCACTGCATAATCTCCTGGATCGGGCGTTACAAATCCTCCATTCGTTAGAACATTTCGTCATCGAAATGAACAAACTAAACTCAGTTGAAAGGAAAATAATTCCCAATCGTAAAATAATTGAGGATACCGACTCCACAAGATTCGAACCTCCGTCCCAAGTAGTCGCTCCCTCTCATGATTCCTCCGTCAGACTTTAACTAAAGAAATCACCTTACCTCAACACTTGTTCCTTGCGATCTACACCTCAGACGTGTTTCCTCATAAGTCGTTCTCTTTAGTCGCGACCGGGTCGCTCTCAAAGACATGTGAAGGATATGATGTACTTAACATCGACACATGGAATGTGTCATGAACTCGATAACTCCTGGGGCAACTTCAACCCGTAAGCTACTCGGCCCCACCTTGCTCACAATCTCATAAGGTCCTATAAAAATCACGACTAAGCTTCGCTCAAGCTTCCCCAAATCTCAAAACACCCTTCCAAGGGGGGAAATCTTCAAAAGACTCTACACCGGGACCAAACCCGTAAGTCTCTACGACTGCTATCCGCATAAATTTTCGGTCTATCTCTTCCCGTCTGCTATCACAGGAACAACTTTCACTTTCTCTGAAGTGATTTGCACTAATTCAGGGCCTACTAGTCTTCTCTCACCAACCTCATCCCAGCACACTGGAGTCCTACATTTCCTACCATACAGTGCCTCAAATGGAGCCATCTTTATACTGGCCTGATAGCTGTTGTTGTAGGTAAACTCCATTAGTGCTAAATGAGTATCCTAACTCCCCTTGAATTCCATCACACAAGCTCTTATCATATCCTCTAACGTCTTAATGGTCCTCTCTTACTGGCCATCCGTTTGAGGATGAAATGATGTGCTGAAATGAAGGCGAAAATCTAAAGTCGCTTTTTGCAACCAAAGCCAAACCTTGATGTGAACCTCGGGTCTCGATCTCAAACTATCAAACCTGGAACCCTACGAAGTCTCACTACCTCATCCACATACAACTGGCTAACTTTTCCGTAGAATCTTCAACATTAATCAAAATGATGCCAGACTTCATTAATAGATCAACTATCACCCATAAGATCAAGGTCGCCTGAGTCCGTGGGAAGACCTGTCACAAAAATCCATAGTGATCTTCTCCTATTTCCATACCGGAATAAAGTAGTAACCGTATCTTCCCCTACGGGCCTCTACTGCTCGCCTTCACCGCGATTGTGTTAGACATCCGAGATGAAACTTCGCAATCTCTTTCTTCATCCCATTCCCGCAATGTTCTTTCAAAGTCCTGTACATCTTGCATACTACCTGATGTATACCATACGCAGATGAATGTGCTTCTTCCATAATGTCTCTCTTCGCCTTGCTATACTTCTAGCACGCATATTCTCTCGCCCTTTCACTATCATGCCGCTATCTCTAATTTGAAACTCGCTTTTCTTTCCTTTCTTTTCTATCTCTTCCTTAAGCTTAATCATCCGTGGATCCCGATCGCCTCTCGCTTAATCCGATCCACTAGGAGAGGTTTAATATGAAATGTGGCTACCAATGCTCCTAAATCCTCACTTTTAATATCACCCCTAAAGCTCTTAGATCCACCAATAGTGGAAGATAAATCCGATTTCATATGACAAAGAACTCTCTGGTCGCCTACCAAAGCATCCGCTACGATACATTAGCTTTTCCTCGGATGGTACTCACTGCATAAACGTGTAGTCCTTAATCAAGCCATCTTCTCTCTTTCGCTCAGTTTAACTATTTCTCGTGAAAATATATTGAAGACTCTTATGATCTGTAAAGATCCCAAGGAACACCATATAAGTAATGTCTCCATATCTTTCGAGCAAACACGATCGGTCGCAAGCTCTAAGTCGTGTGTGGTAATTCCTCCCCATGCTTCTTCAAATTGCCTAGAGGCATATGCAATCACCCTATCATTCTGCATCAAAACACAACCAAGGCCTTGCCTGGAAGCATCACTATAAACCATAAACCCATCTCTCCCATTAGGCAAAGCTAGAACTGGAGCTGAAGTTAATCTACCCTTCAACTCCTCAAAACTCTATTGGCATGCATCCACCTAATCATACTTGACATCTTTCCTTGTCAGCTTGGTCAATGGGGCTACTATCTTAGAGAACCCCTCAACAAACTTCCCGTGACACCGCAAACCAAGGAAGCCTCGACCTCTAACACATTCTTTGGTGGTTTCCAATTTACCACAGCTTCTATTTTCTGGGGATCCACACTCACCCCCCCAACGAGATCACTTTAACCTATGAATGCCACCCGTCGCTTCTCAAACCGACACTTTCTCAACTTGGCATACAACTGCCGCTCCTTAGTCCGCAACATAATCCTCAAGTGTTCTAACGCCCTCCGAACCACATGAATACACTAGATATCATCAATAAAAACTATGACAAACCTATCCAAATACGATTGGAATACCCGGTTCATCAAATCCTTAAACACTGCCAGAGCATTAGTTAAGCCAAATGGCATCACCATAAACTCATAATGTCCTAGCGTGTCCTGAATGCAGTCTTAGGAACATCACCCTCCTGCACCCTCAACTGATGATACCCCAACCTCAAGTCTATCTTGGAGTATACTCGAGACCCTTGGAGTTGATCAAATAACTCATCGATCCTAGGGGTGGAGTGGATACACGATCGCAGAGATGGTAACCTATTTAATTGCCCTAATCTATACACAACCGCAAACTCCCATATTTCTTTTTCACGAAGAGAACTGGAGCTCCCCATGGGATATGCTCACGAATGAATCCCTTATTTAACAATTCTTCTAACCGGAGCCTTAAGCTCTCTCTAACTCGCAGAGCCATCCTATAAGGAGGAATGGAAACTGCTCAAATTCTCGGATCAAATCAATGGTGAACTCCACCTATCTTTCTGGAGGTAATCCTGCAATATCATCTGGGAACACATCTGGGAACTCTCTAACAATTGGAATCTCATCTATCATAGTTCCCTCCTTCCCTGTCTCCACCACATAAGCTAGATAACCCTGATAACCTTTACGCAACATTCTCGCTACTACGGTAGATCATATCAGAAGATAACTCTCTACTGACATTCTCGAAACTTTACCTCCAATTTCCCTGGTCTATGCAACTTTACTTCCTTTTATAACACCCAATGTGGCTCTATGGTGATAGCCAATCCATGCCGAACCAACAAGTCCTCATATCTAAAGCTATTAAGATCCGATTGGAACTCCCCGTCTCTAACTTAACTCTACTATCTCCGACTACTGGTCTCGAGAATAACCCGATCTCCACCGGAAGGGAAACTCTCATACGACCCTCTAATGGCTAGGTATCTATCTGGAAGCGATCTAAGAAAGGCTTAGATGTAAATGAATGTGTGGCTCCTGGGTCCACTAATGTGTATGCATCATGATCAAGGATAGAAATAATACTAGTCACCACATCTGGAGTTGCATCTGCATCCTGCTAAGTCACAGCATAAACTCTGGCCTGAGTGCGGGCCTCTGTCTGCATCCCTGGGGCCCTACCTCTACAACCTCTACCCTTACTTTTCTTTCTATTGTACTGACCCAAGCTCTGTTGGGAAGTGCCTGGTGCACTCCTCTTACTTTCTTTCCTACTCTGATACATAGCCATAGTACTTTGCTCAACTCTCAGAGTGGCCTCAACTAAGTCCCCAAATCTATTATGAGGAACCATTGATAAATGCACTCGATCCGTAAGCGTAATCCGCAAAAACTTTTTACACTTCAGGATTTCATCCGCTTGAATATATGGAACCAATCCGACTAGTTCTGAGAACCTCTTCTCATATTCTGATACTGATGTTCTTTTGTTCTAATGTGAAGAACTCCTAAATTTTTGAATCCTTATGACTCTGAGGAAAGAACCTATCAATGAACTCTTGTTGAAATTGGTCCCATGATATGCCATCAGATACCTCCTATCCACGATATCCCATTCAATTCTTAGCCCTGGTTTTCCATTATAAACCGGGAAAACAAGACTCTACTCATCCGTGCAAATTTCATAACTCAGAAACCTTGTTTTTTATTTTGTCTAACCATAACCAGGCTGCTTCTGGATCGCCGCTGCCGTCATATGGCTTGGTGCCCAGTTTTTACTCTCTCTATCGACCTCCCAGGTTGTTCAATAACTTCTCTAGGTGGCGGTGGAGGCTGCGACTACTGACGGGTCGCTATGGCTATTATCTATGCAATCTATGCCACTTGCTCTGCCATAAACAATCCCGCACTTGAGTCCCTCCGCCGTGGCCCGCATGGTCCGCACTCGACCTCCCGCCGGAGGCTGTCGATTCATAGAGGCGAGTGGAACCACCTACGGCTCATCTCTCACTGTGCATGCAGACGCCGAGAACCACCGGAATGACTCAGACGACCTCTAAGTCCTCCTCTTCCCCGACATAGCGCCGTACTCCAAAAATCAACTGTTTAATACTTTGAATCACTTCATATGTATGTACTTTGAATTCGAAATTGCATGTTTGCCAATAGTGTAAATTGTGTATAACACAGGTTTTCCTAAGACTCGACTCTATTACCAACTTGTGTTGTGATCATTTCTCCCTCGCCTTAGGTTATTCCAGCTTATGCTCGATACCAATTTTGACACACCCCCCACCCTACTATCGTGGCAGTGTGCCGCCACTTCAAGGAAATCCCCAACCGTTAACAATTCTAACGACCAGAAATCCTATGAAGCGGCTTCGCATCGCTTCGAAAACTCGTATAAAATTTTTTTCTTTCTAAATTCAGGATTTTATAAAATTTCATGAAGATAATGCTTGCATATAGATATGTCCCCAATCCCGTATAATAATTTACACATTTCCAAATATGGAAACTAACAATATTCTTTCACCTCGTAGCCTCAGGCTCCTAAATACATTTTACAAATCACCCCATGTGTACATACATATACTCCAATATACAAATTCAAAGTATTTCACATAAGCTTCGGGTTAATACAAAGATTAATACAAAAGTCGATAACTTAATATGGCTCCAGCGTCCGAGTGCCCGTACTTGAAAACAATTTAAATAGGGAAAATAATGAGCTAAACGAGCTCGTGAGTATGTTTTATAAAATGTCTACTTTTTCCTGAAAACATCTCTCAAACCGTGAAAACTCTCTTTACAGATATTTTCCGTAATCTTACTTGCTTACTTTACTTTGCTTTGCTTTAAAAGTTTCTAAAACTTTTCTCAAATCTCTTGCTTGCTTGCTTTACTTTGCTTTTCTTTAAAAGTTTATAAAAACTTTTTATAAACCTCTTGCTTTAAAATTTTCTAAAACTTTTCTCAAATCTCTTGCTTTAAAAGTTTATAAAACTTTTTCTATAAACACGGGAGCCTGGACTCAACCGCATGCTTTAAAATAAAAATGGGAGCTTGGGTTCAACCGTTTGCTTTAAAATCACCACGCGAGCCTGGGCTCGACCGCTCGTTTTGAAATAAAAACGGGAGCTTGGGCTTAACCGTTTTCTTAAAACAAACACGAGAGCTTGGGCTCAACCGTGCACTAGTGGTTGTTTTTTCAAAACTGTATAAATCATGCTTATAAATAATCAACCACTGGAGGCCTTTCCTGCTTGCTGTACCCTAGTGAACACGGGAGCTTGGGCATCGACCGTGCCGGTAGCTGGACCTGGGTCCGCTCACTTAGGTGAAAGGGTCTGGGCACACTTCACTTCACCTTTTCCCAGAAATATGGTGGAATCACCGCTCTCCATCACCATACAATTTAGCTAACTGCTACCCCTATATACTCCAAGACGTGTCGCTAGCTCTTTAAATGCCATGATGCATGACTCCAAGTTTGCCGACCGTGCAAATCTAAAATGCATGAATGATATCCAACACCCTTGCACGCATTTTAATAATTCTCCGACCTAAGATGCTTGCTTAAAACTGTGGATTTTAGTTGTGCCTCGTTAAAATATTCTTTTGCTTGCTTGCTCGTTTCGCTTTTGAAACATGGCTTTAATAATTCAAAACCATTGTTTGCTTTGAATATGGTTTGATAATTCAAAACCATTGCTTTCTTACTAAACTCATTGCTTGTTTTTTTTTTTTTTTTTTAGTATGGTTGAATAAATCAAAACCATTACTTGTTTGCAACCCACATTTAAGCTTTTCAAATAGGTTTACAACCAAACCATTAAATACCAGCAAAAACAGCTTTATAATAATAATACACTAGTATTTGAAAAATAGGTTTAGAACACTCACCTTCCTTTTACAATAATTGAGCACGACTCCAAAATTTCTCCCGCCTCCGTTATTACCCTACACATTCGATGTATTAGACCACACACGTCAGCACAACCAAGCAATTTGTACACTTGGTGTTATTCATAGTACTATTCATACGTATTCACTATTCATATACGTATTCACTATTCATAGTACTATTCATTTACGTATTCACTATTCATAGTACTATTCATACGTATTCACTATTCATAGTATTGTTCATACGTATTCAAACATTAGCGAAATCCCGTGATTTCGGTACCCACGTATAGCTCTCGTCGGGTAGAGTAGCTTTAACTCTTTGTCCAAAAAATTATGACCGTTAGAACGCCATAAATCTGAGAAAAACCAAAAATTAGGATTTTTCGAACTTTTACCTGAATTCTCAGTGAAATCCCGTGTTTTTGGTACCCACGCATAGCTCTCGTCGCGTAGTTCAACTTTGCCTTTGCTCAGGCAAAATCTACGGTCGATTTCCATAGATCAGAAAGAAGCGAGAGAATAAAATAAATAAAAAATCTGCATCCATCCGGCCAAATACGCCTCTTTTTTTTTTTAAGTGGGACCCACATGTCCCTTTTTCTTTCCCTTCTCGGTTCGTTTCAGCTCCAAAACAAATTATTTCATCCCGGTTTCAATTTCATTTATCCTAATTGAATATTCTTTAAATATTTGCCATTTTGAGATTTTTTTCTAAAATCTCGTTTTGAGGAATTTCACTCACGTCGCCTAGAATTTCGTAAAATATTCATTTGTCTCGAATTCAGCGGAACTTTTGGAGTCCACTAGATTTCGCGAGAAGAACTTAACTGCATAGTCCGTTTTGTCATCCGAGATCTAGAGAAATTTCAAAGCTTCCCTGAACCATTTTGGCAATTTATTAATATTATTATCCTTTTGAAATTCCATAATTTGTACTTTCACCCCCTCCACTTTCTCATAGTACCAAAAGTGCCACAATTCTTTGAAAACTTTACAATTTCATCCTTAATAACAACTTCCAAGAATACTACAATGGCACTTAAAAAGTCTTTTGGTGTAAAAATGCTACCCTACGGTTACACGTAACGTACACCCTCTCGGGACGGGGCATTACAATCTAGGCCCAACTCATTAGGTCATTTTATCGACCCATTAGGACTTAGTCAAGTAAACCCTATCATCTCTATAGGCCCAACCTATTGAGTCATTTGACCAAGACCTTTGGCCACATATTCGGACTAGCTCTTTAACCCGTCAGACTCTCACCCTTAACTTATTCAAATTCTCAACTTTTTACTTTCAAAAATTCAATTTTTCCATTTTAAAACTCTGTTTCAAAAGTGAGTTCTTAATTTTTAAAATTCAAGTATCGATTTTAAAATTCAAATTCCCAATTCCTCATTTTCTATATATTTTTTTTTAATTTTAAAATTCATTTTGATTTTCAATTTCAATTTTCAAGTTTTGATTTCAAAATTTTAAAGTTTCCAATTTCAAAATTCAGTGTCATAATTTCAAAGTTCAAGTCTCCAAATTTCTAATTTCTAATTTTTTAAATTCAATTTGAAAATTTCCAAATCTCAAATTTACAAAATTCAAGTTCTTAATTTCAAAATCTAATTTCCAAAAAAATGTCAATTTCAAATTCTCAAACTTCAAATTCATTTCAAAATTCTCAATTTCCAAAATTTCAAACTTCCAATTTTCAAAACTTCAATTTCAAATCAATTTTCGAAAATTCCAAACACATGATTAATTCTACAATTCCTATAAAATGGAATCTTAGGTGTTTGTATGGCACATATAAATAGGTTTGATGTAGCGACATCGCATGTATCCTTTTCAAACAATTTGACTTTTGATCTATAACCAATTTTTAATTGAAAGTGAATATTCTATATTGTTGTGTTGAACTATCATGATTTTCTATTGATAGCGCTCTCGATTCGCCACCAAGGTACACATTTCTTCCCTTTAATTTTGCCCTTTATTTACTAACCGCATGATTTATAGGTATCTGTAATTAATTGATTGATTGTCATAGTTTTCATAATCTGATTAGTAGAGACTCGGCTTTAAGGGCTTAGAGGGGTGCTACGGCTCACTACCGTACCTTCCCAATAAGTAACATGCCCTCCGAATTTGGACTTGGTTTTTCCAAACTTCCTTTTCTTATCAGGAATCATATTTAGGGTTTTCTTTCTTATTTTGTTTTCCCTTTTAAAATAAAACAAAAATAAGTGCGACTCAAAACCGTTTTTTTTTAAATATAAAAATGAGTATCGCCTTTTATGTGGGAAACTTACCATTACCAAAAATGCGGGGTCCACAAAATGGCGACTCCATTGGGGACTTTTGTGGGTCAAGCTTTAATATAATTTGAGGAAGGTGTGGCAATTGATTGGTTGATTGTTGGATATCTACTCTTTGTGTTGATAGCACATTGAGAGTTTTTTTTTTTTAATTTGATTCATCATGTATTCTCATTGTATATTTTCTACATTTTGATATGTTGATTGTATATATTCTGATTGTGTGTAGATTTTGATGAGATACTTGTGTGCTCATATGGCTTGCTTGTTGTATGACTACCCCTCTCTTGTTTGACTACATGTTGCTTGTCTATGTGGGACACACATTTATCCCCTTATCTCTAACTCCTTAGTCTCGGTCAACATTGTATTTTTTGTTGTTATGTTTGATGTTTGATAGGAGACTTGTTGCTCCTTGTTTGCTCTTCGACTGAGCTAATGATTAGGAGTAAGGTCTAGTGATGGGCTAGACCTTTGTTTGGGAGCATTCCAAAGGTGGTTGAAATATTGATTCTGCTTAGAGTCCGATCTTTGAATACTTATATAGCCTAGAGCTAGATTTCAGGACATTGTGTGGCTAGTGTGATCTTCTTTGTGTTAGATTTATTACGTTTTTCGGATACACCCACACATTCACTATACCTGGTTATTCTTGAGTCTTTGAGAGTAGTGAGAGCCTTTACCATAGGTCGCACCTTGGGATGTCAAGGTAGTGCATGTGTGGATGTGATGACCACTTTGCATGGAAGCACCTCGTCTCTTCGGAGATGTGTAGGAGGTTGCGTACCACCGAAGATCGCTCCTGTTAGGGACCTCTTTAAAAGACCCACCCTTGTTTTTTTAAAGCTGCCACGACCTTGTAGGTTGAGCTTAGATTCTATTGATTAGGACTCCTATCCTATACATGGGTGCATCTGTGAGCCTTTAGGGCCGGTTTAGTCATGATATGGATCTAGAGTTCTCCATTTTGGTTTCCTCTTAAGGGTATACAAAGATTGATCAGAGTTTGGGTTTCAGTGGAACGGTTTTCTACATAGTGTTGGCTTATCTATTTCAGTTTCAGTTCAGGATTCACTTATTGATTGTGCTCAGATCGAGTAGTATCTTAGCCAGTTCTACTACATTTTTGGAGGCTTATTTTGTGATATAGTATGGGACTGCCTTCTTGGATTAGATTTCGGGGTAGACTAGTTCCCACGACAAATCATATGGTTATGGATTCGCAGTTGGTTACAGTGACCAATTTTCCTTTGCGATTTTCTCGATTCAGTAGGCCATAGCTAGAGTTAGCCAGAGAACAGATGGGCAGCAAGCCCTGCCTGACCAGTTTCTAAATGAGACTCGGTATGATTTTGTTAGACCCTTGAGAGTTTCTCATGAGCCATTGGTTCTTCACAATTAGATAGAGGTGGCCTGCCCACCAGGTATAGTGCTTGTTTCAGCCACTAATGATACACATTCACGTATGGATAGGCTGGAGTAGCACTTTCAACATATGAGGATCTTTGATGGAGTTATTTGTTATGATGATATTGATGTATGGCTACCTCATCCCACCCCGCAACACAAATACACGATATTGATGTTTGATGACCATGATTTGGATTAGAGATATCAGTCTAACTATGATCATAGTATCACTTATGAGAGAGAATTTGCAAAAAAACATGATGATCTGAGGCAGTCAAACTTGGCATAGTAGATCGACCTAGGGTTGAGTTTGGTTTATCATCATCTACGTATGAGAGAGATATTTATTTCACTTGCTGAATTATAACTAGATGTTTTGCATGATTTTGTGGAATATACTAGACCTCTCCTTTATTGTATTATATATTGTTAGTGCCACATGCTAGACCACTATAGTGAGGTGATTTGGTTTTGAGAGTCTTCAGAGGATTGAGTAGTGACCCTAGGGAATTTCAAACCCGCCTAAGCAGATCTTACATTATCAGAGAGTTGACCCTAGAGGGAGCTTCATGGTTGATGGAAACTAATTCTCATTGCCAACCAACGTGGATCAATTGAAAAAGTTTTACGTTAGAGACCATGGTCGCAGGATGGGTAGCCATCATTTCGTTAACCATATACCTTATCACCTATTACTCACATATTTAGCCATTGCTAACCCATTAATAAGCCTCACATGCACATTTTGGCCTATCTTTCTCTTTTAGCCTTGCTTACCTTTTCATACCTAGGATAGGGGTCCTCTGGTGTATGAATGTCTTAGTTTAGAGATCTTCTTAATTATGGACACATTGACATATTCTTTACATCACCCTACCACATTCATTTCATTGTTTCTACTCCATTTTGTACTTTCTATGTTTTCACCACTTTCTTTCTATCTGACTTCTTGTTCCGTCTCATTCTTTCTCACTTAGATTGATGATCTATTCATCTTACCGCATATGGGTTTGTCATGTCATCCCTTCACTAATTTCATCGACATTTAGTCGGAGACCTTTAGTTTGAGAGGCTTATGTCATTTCATTGGAGTTGGTTTATTGTACCTTGGCACTTGTAGAGATATTTGTTCATTGTCATATTAGTTTGTTTCTTGTTTTTTTTTCATTTTATGGGAAAAAAAAATAGAGAAAAATAGATAAATAAATGCGCACGTGTATGTACTCAGTATCAATATTCCTTGTGTATGTATATGGATCTATGATGATCATTGTTTTGAGAGTATGTATTACTTATGGGGGTTCATATGTGAGCTTCCTAAGATCCCAGTATCATGTGCTTACTTTGAGATTTTATTAATGGTATGTGAGATGATTGATCCTCTCCTAGGGGATCTGAGTCAATGTCATATTCATCATCTCATCTATCGACGACATGCCTTCCCCATGTAGTGAATTTAGGTAGATTCATCATATCATCATCAATCTTTTTTTCACTACTATTGTCTACCTTCTTGACTTCATATCTCTCATTTTCACATTTATCACCCTCATATATTTATTGATTTTGAGTATGATGTTTCACTATACATCCTTGACCTTTTACCTATCGCACCACCTATCACATGTTTTGTGTCACATCATTATCATCGATGCCTTCCATTGGATGTTTTTGTGTCCATGGCTCATAAGACTTCTTATGCATGTGGCATTCCACACACGGGGGCACAGGGTTGATCATTCGGTATTTGAACTTAGTTTCCCTTCATTTCTTTTACCTTATCACTCAAAGCCTACATTACAGTCCGTATCTTAAGATCACCTTGAGGCCATGAGATTTAAAGTTTTCTTTGATAACATCTACTTGGATGGGCATCTGAGACTTAGTTGATATCCGGACATCGTCATGTTTTTTCCTAAGAGATACCTCACTATCATTTGGATCCATTTTCTAGTTAACGATCACGAGTTTTGATTGATTTTTGTATGGAGCATTATACGCCATACTGGGGCATACCCCCATAGTTAGCGAAACCATCCGGAGTTGCTGGGTTGTGCATATAGTCCTTGCCGAGATGTTGAGCCATGTTTTGATAGATTGGGATTTCATCACATCTCCATTAGATGGCATACCTGTCATACTTGGGCATACCCCTTTATCCGTCGGGATCGAGTTTGTTTTCTCGTGCATACAATCCTTATCGAGATGATGAGTCATGTGGCCATTTTGGGCTTCATCATGTTTCTGTGGGATGTCATCCTAGGGCATACCCCATAGTTAGCGAGATCACCTAGAGTTTGTTGGTTTGTGTAGGCAATTCCTATCAAGGATATGAGCCTTTGTTATGACATATTTTTAATTCATCATGTTTCTATTGGAGGCCATACTGGGGCATATCCCATAGTCATCAGCACCATCTGGAGGTGGTTGGTTTGTGTAGATAGTTTTCATCGAGAGGACCAGCCTTGTTATGACATTTCAGGAAAATGTCATCCTAGGGCACATTTCCCCTTTTTTTTAGATTACACAGTCTTCGGAGATGTGTGGATGCTTTTTGCCGAGGATGAGATTCATTATGACATTTTTGATCCAGTATTATCTTTACAGTGGATCTTTGTTGAGCCATGTGAGTTGGCAAACATTTCTCAAGGTTGATTGCCTAGAGTCACTTTGGATATCCACTTGATGTGATGTTACACTTGCCATACTAGGGCATATCCCCTGATAGATTGATGAGATAATGATTTAGCTTCGCGTAGTTTACCCAATCCTTTATTGGAGGATCCCCTTTACATTGATAGCAGTGTTCTTGAGATACAAAAATTCATGCATACATCATTTGGCCTTTTACATATGTTTATATCATATAAGGATCTCACAGTAGATTGTTCAGCAGTTCGAGGACTCAACACACTAGACCATGATTGTCCTCATAGATCTCAGGAGTTCAAACTTCGCCTTTGTTTTCTTTATGTTTTAGATTTCGAGCGTTCAACCTTCGCCTTTGTTTTCTTTGTGTTTTAGATTTCAAGCGTTCAAATTTTGCCTCTCATTTTTGGATTTCAGGCGTTCAGACTTTGTCTTTGCCTTTTGGATTTCAAACGTTCAGACTTCGCCTTTTATGTCTTCAATTTTAGGCTTCAGGCATTCAGACTTTGCCTTTGCTTTCTTCAGTTTTTTGTTTTAGGCATTCAGACTTCGCCTTTACCATCTTCATTTTAGATTTCAGGCGTTCAAACTTCACCTTTTTGTCTTTAGTTTTGGGCTTTAGGCGTTCAGACTTTGCCTTTGAAATCTTCATTTTAGATTTGGTGTTCGAACTTGCCTTTAAATGCTAGTTTGGGCTAGGCATTCAGACTTCACCTTTTCTATCTTCATTTTAGATTTTAGGCGTTCAGACTTCTCCTTTTTTTTCTTCAGTTTTGGGCTTCAGGGGTTCAGACTTTGCCTTTACTTTCTTCAGTTTTGGGTTTTTAGGCGATTCGGACCGCCTTTGCCATTTCATTTTAGATTTGGTCGAGACTTGCCTTTTCTGTCTTGAGTTTGGGCTTCATGAGTTGGTTTGCAACTGCTTTCTTGGGTTTGGGCTTTAGGCGTTCAAACTTCGTAGCAATTGGATCAAATGTTCAAACTTATGCGTATCACATTTACTAGCATTGTAGTTAGACATTGATTTCGTCTTACGTGGTGGCGTTGATTTCGCATTTGTTTTCTTAGTTTTGGATTTTTAGGTGTTTTAGACTTCGCCTTTACCATCCTTATTTTAGATTTTAGGGGTTCAAACTACCTTTATGTCTTGATTTTGGATTTCATGCATTGGTTCAGCCCTCATATGGATCAAATGTTCATACTTCATCACGTATCACATTTCTAGCATATGATTAGGCGTTCGAGACGCCGTCTTACGCATATCAAGTGTTTGAACCCGCTTCATGTGGATCAGATGTTCAAACTTCATCTGTGTCACATTTGCTAGCACCGTAGTAAGATGTTCAGACTTCGTCTTTTGAATTTCGGGCGTTCAGACTTCGTCTTTTGAATATCAAGCGTTCAGACTTCGCCTTCATATGGATCGGATATTCCCGGACTTCATCGCATCACTTTCTAACACCTGATTAGGCGTTCAAACCCCGTCTTACGCATATCAGGCGTTTGGCCGCTTCATGTGGATTAGATGTTCAGATGTTCAGACTTCATCTGCATCATTTTTTTTAGCATCTCGATTAGATATTCAGACTTCGTCTTTTGTAGATTAGGCGTTCAGACTTCGCCTTCATGTGGATCGGATATTCAGACTTCATTTGCATCACATTTGTTAGCATCGCATTTCAGACATTCAAACTTTGTCTTCTGAATAAAAGTTCAAACAGCCTCTACCTCCTACATCTTAAATATAAGGTGTTCAGGCTTCGCCTTTGTGTTTCTTCATTTCAGACCAGACATTTAGATGCCTTCACCATAGTTTAGACTCTCAGATTTCATCTTTATTAGAGAAATCGTTACTAGTATTCAACGTCGCTAGCATCGCACACTTTGATACATGGTTTATTTTGGTTGTCATACTTTCCTCTTTCTAGCTCATGAGTTCGTTCATGAAGGGTGTTGATCGCTATACAATGCACATGACCATTCTATAACCCATGGGAGGACCGAATTCCACTTGTTTCAAGTTTCGATACAAGTTTCACCCCTAAGAGGACCTCCTTAGAGAGAGCTTAGATCTATGTCATGACTTTGTTGGCCTCCAAGTTTTTTTGTCCTTTTGTTGTTTGCTTTTGATGTTTTTTTTTGTACCCTTTAGCTGCTTAAGATTGAGTGAGCTAGTGTTCCTCTTGGACACTTTTGTGGTCTTATTTTTCTTCGATAGAGTTCATTTTACATCACTCACTTTTCATAATTTCGTTTCACTTTATTTTTCACATTCGCTCACTCATGAACTCTATCGAAGATTGGCATATTTGTAGACCACAAAATTAGGCTAGGTGCGGTTTTATTTATTTATTTTATTATTATTATTTTTAAAATTTCCCTTTTATTCATTTATTTTATTTTACATTTTTATTTGATTTTACATATTTGATATTGATAAGATTGGTGTTGATTTGGTTTTTATTTATTTATTTATTAATTTTTTAAGAGAAGATTTTAGTTAGGGTTTTTCTCAAAAATAAAAATAAATAAATAAAAGTAAATTAAAAATAAAAAATAAGTGTAAGGAAAGTGAAGCCAAAATAAAAATAAAAATAAAATAAATAAATAAAAAATAAAGTAGTGGGAGAAAAAAATAAAAGTTAATTAGGAGACAACAACAACAAAAAAAAAAAAAAATTGTATATATATATATATATATATATATATATATATATATATATATATAAATAAAAGTAGTAGGAAAAATAGGAGTAGGAAAATATAAAGAAAAAAAATAATAAAATAAAGTAAGTGGAAAAAAGAAAAAAAAAAGTATATAAGCGAGGAGGAAGGAGAGGAAAGAAATAAAAGAGGAAAAAGGGAGAAAGAAAAGGAAAAGGAGGAGAAAAGAAAGAAAGGAAATGAAAGGAAGGAAAAGAAAAAAAAGGAAGGGGAAATGAGGAGAAAGAATCGAGGAAAGTGAGAAGGAGAGGAAAAGAAAGAAAGAAAGGAAGAAGAACAGGAGAAGATCCAAGGGTGGGGGAGAAGAAAAAAAAAATGAAAGAAGAAGCAAAGAGGAGAGGAAAGCTAACTGGGGTGTTTTCTCGAACGGCTCAAAAAGAAGCTTTAGGATTTCGACGCAAGAAAAAGATAGTTGTGAGAGGTACATTAATTCATTCTTAATAAAATAATTAATATTTATTTTTATCATTTCTATTGTTTTTAATCATTGGTCATTCATCTATAAAAAGTTTACAATTAATTTTAGGCTTCATTTAACTTAGGCTATATTAAATATTTCCCTAATTTTTACTATGTATATTTTGTGCCGTATTTATTTGTTTCCATGTAACATGCTAGTTTCGAATTTTGTGTATTTATTCATGTTTTTTGTATATTTAATCATGTCACATTTAATTCTAGATTTTCTGTATTCTTATCATGCTAGATTTCATGTATTTAATGTAATGCCATAATTTATTTTTTTTCATCATATTTAATCTTGTAATAATGATGTTTTTATACACAAACTCTTTCCTAAATAATTTTCTAATACGTATTTTCCTATTGCCATGTATTTACCCTTAGTGTACACTCCCTGTACTTGAAATGGGGTCCCACAGCGGGGTGAGTGATACTAGTAGAAATTCTCTTACAAAGGCTACTCCCTACCTAAATACACATGCAATGGCACACACACATCATGCCACATTCCATACAGAAAATGCAATCTTTCATGGAATATTTCATGTCATGAATGAGATGAGACTCTTCATGCTCATAACCCGAGTCCTGACCGGCTCCCTCACACACGCAAATGGCAAGTGTGAGAACTTGTCATTGGTGTTTTACCCAATGACTCATTTCTTCATGTGACACCCGATCCGGGGTCCAGGTTGTGCCAGATCAACTACTGAATATCTATATTTTATATCATGAAACATGTACATGGTAAACGGCCACTTAGGCTATCGCCGATACTCTCAAACTACATCAACTATATTACCATAGTTCAAGTTGATACATCACTCTTAATACAAACATATATCAAAGATTTAAAATTTTAATACATGTTATACAAAATGAATACCAAAGCCACATGTCGACTTTCTTCTCAAGCGGCCTCTAATGGCGTCGTTCTCAGTACACTCCTTGTACACAGAAATAATGATCCTCGATAAGGTGGTAAACCAGTGATGATAATCTCCTACATGTGTTACTCCCCACCTAAGTGCACATGTCATGGCAACCAAGCACACTCAAGCAAATACATGATCCTACTTGAATGTCTACATGTCCAATCCCATGTCTCGAGTCCTCTTGACTCCCTCACACATGCCTAAGTCAAATGTGAGAAAAATACAGTTTTCAAAACAAAAAGCTTTTGTTTTGAAAACATACCTCACCGATTTCAGCAAAATCTATTGGAATGACCCTCGAGCGGAATTGCTGGTAATTCTCGAAAGCGGTCGTAAGGTTCGCCTCGAGATGAGCTTGTTGGACAACTCTCAGGCAATCTTCGGAAAATCTTCCTTGAAATTCCTTTCACAATCATTTTCAATTTCTTTCATTTCTTTCATAGCCTCCACTACATCTAAGTTACTTGGTGCATATGGAATGCATTATGCCATTTCGAACAATTCATGCCAATATATCAATTATGCATATATTAACAAAAATCAATTCACATACATCATGTTATTCAATTCATGGCAATAACATCAAAATTAGCTCACATGGGATAATAACAATCCAAATAATTCATTTTGAATCACCCAAACAACACAAAAAATCAACACACAAATCACGTGAACAGTAAAACCCTAAGCTCGGTATTGTTCACGGCCACACAATAGGGATTTTCTTCACTCGGTTCAAAGATTTTGAGATCGAAAATACGGCCATCCAATCCTCAACAAATCCCCATCCATTAAAATGGCTCTTAGCCAAAGAATAAACCAAGTAGGAAAAGATCCCTACCTTTTGGAGTTGTCGGAACTCCACAAAATCGGTGTCACGTGTAAGCCCTTGCCCGCGTGCAACAGCACTTCTTGGCCCGAAGAGAGCCCAGACGGTCGAAATTTGGGAAATCTAGAGAGAAGTCACACTCTCTCTCTAAAGCTAGTTTGTCTCTCTTTGTCTACCGTTCATTGAAAAATGGAGAAGAAGATGGTCTTTAATGCTTTATTTGTTTAATCTTCGCTTAATTCTTGATTTTAAAGCTTTTGACATGGCTTAATCTAAGTCATTCATCTCCATCCTCTCACTAATCATGCAACATGTGTCACATTGGTACATGTAGTAGGTGACTTTTGTCATATCGCATGTCTCTCCTGGTACGTCATCTTTACTCGACACCCAGTGCCTCTTAAAGCGTTAAATTTCATTTGTCTCGGAATTCGACGTGGCAGCTAGATTTTGCGAGACGATTCCAACGGTGAAGTCCGTTTCGTCATCCAAGATCTAAAAAATTCCGGATTTCGACCAAAATTACCATTTTACCCCTTTTCAGAAAATTAGAATTTTCTCGGGTTTTACACTTCAAACAAAATCTTCTTGTTTTTTAAACTCAAGACCCATTGGAAAATCCTCCAATGTCCATTTGATTTCATCAAATCCCATGTGTTTATGCATTTGTGGGCCATGGATTTTCGGGTTTACACCGCAGGATGTCGCGCACCTTTTCAACATTTTTACGGTCTTTCACCGCCGGTGATCATGTCTAACCGCGAATGAATTTGGGTCTTTCACCCTAGGGGGGATCTACCCCATCTTGCTCTGCCTAATACACGTTTTTTTTTTCTCTCATGATATGCAACCGTGAGTCTCAATTTTGGACGTTGTCCTATTTTCGAGCTCACCACCCATTCACCAAGAATGGTGAATAACCATTACCATGCACACACACACCCACGACTCAACGATGTTCTAGTGCATATGAAATGCAAATATATGTGACACCCCCAATTCACGGGGGTCCAGATTTGTGCTCCGTCAGCAGTGAATTTTGTCTTAGATCGTCTTGCACCTAAGTCTTAGTACCAAACTGGTACTAACTCCCCATGGACACCGAGTTACTTGGCACCACTTCCATACGTCCCTTCACCGAGACCCATTCATTCATATTTAAATCTAAAATATGAAAAGAAAATGAATAATTACAGTCCGTAGAGGTCGATCACGACCCTCTTACCATAATTACATACCTGACTATTTATACAATAGTCCAAAAGAATTTTATAAAAATCATTTATACAAAACCTTTTACAAAATATTTTCAGGCTACATGTCAGCCTGGATTGGCAAATCACGACCTCGTCGAGCATTGTCTCCCCTATACACTCCACGTATTTGAAAAGGGTCCTGACGGGGTGAGCAATGCCTAGTAGAAAATTTGCTCCTACGAGGCTAGTCACTTTAAATGCGCATGCAATGACATACATACATCAAACCATATTCCATATAGAAAATGCAATCCTATATGGAATATTTCGTAATATCATGCATGAGATGAGACTCCCTCGTGCCCATAGCAGTCTTGGCCAGACTCCTCACATATGCAAATACCAAATGTGAAAACCAGTCGTTGGTGTTTCACCCAATGACTTAACCCATTGGACAACCCTCAAATATTTATTTAATTTCATCAAATCATGTGTTATTTATAGGCCCACGTCTTTTCGAGGGTCACCTTTGCCAAGATAAATCGCGTGCCTTCGACATTTTTTATGGGAACTTTGTATGGTGATAAGTATCTATGCATATAAATTTGGGTCTTTAACCTGCAGTGGAGATCTCACATCTTGCTCATTAAACACCGTGTGATTTATATTTGTTATTGTTTTATACAACCGTGAGTCTCAATTTTGGACGTTGTCCCATTTCTGAGCTCACTATACATTCACCAAAAATGGTGAATAACCAATACCATGCACACACACTCGACTTGACGCGAAGTCCTCGTGCATATGAAATGCAATTATGCCATTTCATACTATAACATGTTACATGCAAAATGAGAACTACATGCAACATATTCAACACATGCATAATTATATTTTCTACATATAATTTATATACATCATAAATTCCATGTCAATACATCCATAAGCATGCATTAACATGATTTTCACACAACCAACATGTTATTCAAATTTTTGCAATAATACATAAAAAAAAATAGCACACACAGTCTGAAAATCAATCTCGGGTATGCAGCGATCCGCGATCCCGAAATTTCAGTCAGGACTATCCAAAACGTTCCGAGAATTTAGTAGGACTATCCGGCGATCCGAATTTCGAGTAAAAGCGTTCGAAAACAATCCGAAAATTCTACCTAGGCTTGTCAGCGGTCCCAAAATTCGATCAATGTGAAAGCGAGTCCAAAAAATTTCTAATATTGATCCACAAATCTTGAGGACTAAACACACGGCGATTCACGGCCCCGAAAAACGCCCATTCCATTAAATGGCTTCTAGGGTAAATAATCCAAGTAGGAAAATTTCCCTACCTCGTGGAGTTTGGTAAACTCAAGATTTTAGTACTGGTTCAGTAGCTCGATGTGGATCGGCTTTTCTTCTTGCTCCGACGAAGACCGAAGGCTCGATTTCCGTAAATCTTATAGAGAAGCTAGAGCTTCTCACTCCTCACCTCTCTTCTCCTTCGCCCACTCTTCCTCTTTGTCCGTCTCTCTACCAAAAATGGCCTTTTTTTTTCCTCCTTTTGACTTTTCTTCATCCTTTTCTTTTTCTTTTCTTTTCTTCATTTTCTTTCTTTATTTCTTTGTTTTATTTGTTGATCTTATCTTAAGATGAGAAAGACCTCCTCCCACATGCCATGTGTCTACACATGGACCATGCATTATGTAACATGTGTCACCCTCTGCACCACATGGCTCTCATGCCATGTGTCCTTCTCCATATGTCACCCGACACTCGATACCTCAAAAAACGCGAAATTTCGACTGTCTTGGAATTTGACGAAATTCGATGGGATAACTAGATTTCGCGAGACGAATTCAATGGTGAAGTATGTTTCATCATCCGAGATCTAGAAAATTTCTGATTTTCAACCAAAATTACCGTTTTACCTTTTTTCAGAAAAATTGAATTTTTTTCGGGTTTTACATTCTTCCCCCCTTAACAGAATTTCGTCCCCGAAATTCCCACATACTAGCACACACAACCACATGCATATGCAATAATCATTTTAGTTCCAATATTAGACTTTCAATATTAAACAACCCACCTTCATCCTCAAATAGGAAAGGATAGGTGGCTCGCATTGTGTCCTAACATTCCTAAGTTGCCTCCTCTACTCCTCGGTGTCATCACAGCACTTTCACTAGCCACACAGTCTTGCGTCGTAAAACCTAATCCCGGCTATCCCAGATACGCATTGGTCCCTCCCGAAGGTCCCATAAGTATCAATAGTAATCTCTCCCCAATCCACTACATGAGCTGGATCTAAAATATACTTCCGGAGCATGGAGATGTGGAACACCTCATGGACATCTGATAAACTCGGTGGTAATGCCAATCGATATGCAACTGTGCCCACCCTCTTGAGTACCTCGAAGGGCCCGATATACCTCGACGCTAACTCTCCTAGCTTGCCGAACTGTGCCCACCCTCTCGAGTACCTCGAAGGGCCCGATATCTACCATTGCTCCTCTAACCTATAGAATCGACCACTCCTCTCTTAGGCATCACCTTCAAGAAGACGTGATCACCCACCTTAAACTCTAAAGGTTGATGTCGTATGTCGGTGTAGCTCTTACATCTGCTAAAGGCCATAAGGAGGCGTTTCAGATCATTCACCTTCTCGGAGGTGTCTCTGAGTGGAATCCGGACGGTGATGGAACTCTCCACCTCTGTCCAAACAAATCGGGGATCGACATGGCCTCCGAAATATAAGGCCTCATATGGTTACCCTCCATTATGCTCACGATACTTGTTGTTATAAGAGAATTCCACTAAGGGTAAGTGCTCCTCCCAGCTACCCTTAAGATCCAGGACGTATGCTCGTAGCATGTCCTCTAAAACCTATATGGTTCTCTTCGACTGACCATCTGTCTATGGATGAAACGCAATGCTCATCATCAACTGTGTCCCCATAGCCTTTTGGAAACTCTTCCAAAAGTGTGTCGTAAACCAGGGATCCCTGTCCGATACAATGGACACTAGTACTCCATGTAACCGGACAATCTCTAATGTCTATAGATAGGAATTCCTCGATGTGAAGGTCACATCCGCACTACTAGAAAATGTCTTGAGCTTAGTGAGTCGGTCTACGATCACCCACACGACATCATGCCTCTCACGATGTCCATGGTAAGTAAGGTCACAAAATCCATCATGGCGATGCTCTCACTTCCACTCTCGGTTACCTCCGGTGGGTGGAGTAGGCCTCTTGACCGGTGCTTAGTCTTCCTGGCGACACGTGAGACCTTGTCGAACAAAATCTCAACGTGTCCACTTCATCCCGCTCCAATAATGCGGCGGCGAAGATCCGCGATACATCTTATTACCACTGGATAATACAACAAAATGAGAGCAGTGGAACTCCTTGAGGATCTCCTCTCTCAAATCGGTTAACTAGGGAACCACGACCCGTCCCTTATATCGAAGACTACCATTTGTGTGGATGGCCCAGCCTTCGTCACCCGTACCTGACTGTACCCGGTCCTTGATGGACAATATCTCTGCGTCCTTCCCTTGGGACTCAATCACCTTGCTCAGTAAGGACGCTGTAGCCACCAAACTCCCTAATGCTCACGAGGCCCGATCAGCTGTACTATAGCGCTAAGCGTCACATAGTCTCAAGCATGCACCTCTCGAGCTACCTTGCTTCAGTTACTCCTCGTGACTGTCTTGGGGATTAAAAAATTGCGAAATATCAACGATATATCGTCTGATATTTAAGTGTCGAAAACCATCCCGACACAATTTTTACAAATTAAAATCGTTTATTCGAAAAATTGGAAAAATATCGGTCAATATCGATGATATATCGTCGATATATCGATATTTTACCGATATATCCGACACAAAATATAGGTTTGTAAAAAAATAAAAAAAGCCAAAAAAAATCAAAAAACCGTCTTTTGGCGATATATCGGCAATATATCAACTTGATGCTCGACCGGTTTAAGGGGAGAGGTAAAAGGCTGGTTTCTGGCCTTTTCTTTTGTTTTCATTGTTGTTGTTATTTTAAAATAGCTCACTCACTATTGGGTAATGAACTTGAGAGGAGCAGAGTTTGGTTGAGTTATGAGTTTACCCACTTGGGTTTGAAGGTGGGTCTTTGGTGGTTTCATTTTGGATTAACACGAGCAGTGAAATTAATACACGGTTGCAATAATTTTTAGCTTTTCTTGTTGTAACTCTAGATTTTGTGAGATTTCCATGTGGAATGAAATTAAATACACGAGCAATCTGCATCTTCTGGACCGTTTGGAAAGAAAGAAATCGCAATGGGAGAGATAAATGCCGATATATCGGCCATTTTGTGTGTTTTTGATAAATTTTTCACAAAAAAAAAACAATATTTAAAGTGAGGGTCTCGTTATAGAGCAAATATATAGTAGGTGAAAAGATGTGAGAGAGAAAATGAAAAGTGTTTTCTTAATAATTAATATCATTTACTGTATATCTTCCTTAATAATTACTATCATTAATTATTTGTAGAAAAGGAAAGAAGACCAAGAAACGGTTGGAATTCTTATGTCTTCTATCATTAATTATTTGCAGAAAAGAGAAGACGGTTGGAATTCTTATGTCTTCTATCATTAATTGCTATAATTAATTATTATAAAAAATTGGGAAAAACCAAGACGGTAGGAGAGGAAATGAAAGGTCTTCATTTCATATACGCTAAACTAATTTTGATATATAAATTGAATATATATTTAAATTTTGAGTAATTTATAAATCTGGAAATATATCTAGATGTCAGTAAAATCAAGTACCGATATATCAGTAAAAACCGATATTTTTATCATATAGTAGTGCATTAGCCCTTGCATTTTGCCTTACCGGGATGGTAATGCAAAGTGAAGTCATAATCCTCCAAATCTCCATCCATGTTCGTTTGCCTCATGTTGAGGTCCCGTATGTGAAAAATATACGCCAGACTCTTGTGGCACGAAAACACTTTGAGCGCTCTCATACAAATGGTAGGCGCCAAATCTTTGAGCGAAGACAATGGCCCTTGTCCAAGTCATGTGTAAGGTAATTCTACTCATGATTCTTTAGCTATCTCGGAACCATAAGCTACAACCCTCACGATTTGCATCAAAGACACATCGATTCGTCCTTAGAGACATCCTGATGCAGGTAGCCTCTGTCCCTATTCGGGACTATTAGAATGAGCTGAAGTAAGCCTCCTTTCAACTCTGGAATGCCTTCTCACACAGGTCATTCCGCTCCAAATAGCCCTTTTCGAGGTTAATCTTGTCATAGGTCGCTAGGCTGGGAGAAATCATAATGAACCTCCTGTGAGTACCTGCCAATCCCAAGAAACCACGTATCTCGAAGACTGACCTCTCCCAACTCATAACAGCCTCTACCTTCTCAGGGTCTACTGACACACTTGAAGTCGACACGATGTGTCCTAAGAATTTCACCTCAGTAAGCTAAAACTCGCACTTACTGAAAATGGCGTATAACTAATGTTCTCTGAGTGCCTAGAGAACAACCCTCAAATGATCATCATGCTCCTCCTCAGACTAGGAGTAGATCAAGATGTCATCAACAAGGGAACCTGACAAGGCTTGATCCCGAATAGGTTGGAATACCCTATGCATTAGATACTATGAAGAAGGCCCATTTGGAGCATTAGGTAATCAAGGCATCACGTGAACTTCGAAAATGCCATATACCGCATCCTAAATGGCTGTCATAGGGATATACCTCCTTTTTTCTGGTTGATGGTAGCAGTCTGAAGGTCTGTCTTGGAATAGATACTCGCCTCTCGGTGGTGAAACAAAGTCATCAATCCTTAGTAATAGGTAGATTCTTGATCATAACTCTGTTCAACTGTCGATAGTCAATGCACAGTCGAAGAGTCTTATCCTTCTTCTTAACAAATAGAACTGGAGCGCCCCATGGTGAAGTGCTCAGTCTAAATAAACCCTTGTCCAACAATTCCTGTAGTTGGACCTTGAGCTCCTGCAACTCAACCGGTGCCATCCTATGAGGAGTCATAGAAATGGGCGACGTACCAGGTTGTAACTCGATTGTGAAGTCTACATCCCTGTGATGAGGTAATCCTAGTAGCTCATTTGGAAAAACATCCTCATACTCGTAAACTACCCGAGGTAGACCCAAATCTTGTCTCCCCTCATCTTAGGTAAGGCTGCTAGCTATTACATCAGCGTCACCCACACCACTTGGAGTCGTGCAGTCTGACCAAAAGCATCATGCTTATCCCCCTGAAAAGTTACACGAATACAGTCCCGTGTGTAGACAATAATCCTCCTACTATCACAATCAATGATGACTCAGTGTGTCGTCAATCAATCCATTCTAGAATAAACATCAAAATTGAATTATGTCCATCACCCAGATCCACCATGGCTGAGAATCCACAGGATCTCTAACTCACAATCTAACATATATGATCAACACTCACCCTAGTTCCTAGGGGAGGAATTCTATACAACAAACTTTTCCAGGTTTCAACCTACAAGCCCAAACCTTTCACACATGATGCGAAAATAAATGTAGATAACAGTGTACGTTAAGCAACACTCTTGTCGAAGTGTGAGAGTAAGCATTACCTTGTATATCGGACCAATCACGGAGCTCGGCTTTGTGGTATCAAGGTGTAGACACTTTAGGTCCTTGAAGTCCGACTGGAAATCTAAGCCTCGACTACCCGTACCTTGCTCATGTGGCCACGTATGCGGAAATAGCCAGGTGCTTGTGTAGCACCTTAAGGCCAATCATCAGTTCCCACGACCCCATGTTGGGGTAAGGAGGAACAAACTATATCCTGTATCTGCGTGATTAGGATTGTGATGTCCCATGATTCGGGATCCCACTGCCTCGTGGAATGATCGAGTCTCATGTCTGCCCAGGGCTAATAGCATGGTAGCGCCTCCATCTGTCTTGGTTGGATGAAGCCACAGTCTTGCCTTAGCCTTTTTGAATGGTCGTGACCTCGTCCCTGAAATCCTCATGGAATAGAAGTCTTCTGCTTCTTTCCCGAACTAAAAGAAGGTTGATCCTCCTTCCTCTTAGCATGACTCGGTTGCTTCGTGTGTCATATATTTCTCTTTCAATGGTTAAAGTTTGTCGAGCCATGAGTCACCTCACTCCCATGTATGTTGGAGGAGGATGTGTGAACACAGGCGGATACTCGTCCCTCACGACCGCAGTTAACAATTAAGATGCGGTGGTAGCGACCCTGGCAGCTCACCTCATAATGATGGCAATTCCGAGGGCCCTATAGCCTCATAAAGGCACGTGAGTTCAAGCTCACAATTAATTGGTTGACTATTGTCACATGGGCCGACCTCTACGTCCTCTTTCTCAATTTTCATCACAAGTCAAATAGAAAATGAGATTTCTTTTCTTTGTCATAGCTAATAGTAATTGTATGTGTACTAATAGACTGACATCTCGAACCTATTAAGTTAATCTAGTTCTTGAACCCCTAGGTTATGTTCTCTAACCTAGTGTTCGGCTTTTTCCATCCCATCTGTCATGCATATATTTCACACAATTTGTAACACATAAGCATTGAGCATGTTAGTACACAAAACATCCCCATGCAATGATCTAGCCCATGCCTAATAGTCCTAGGTATTCAGGTACCTAGACTCTTGATACCTAGCTAAGATGAGCTAGTATCAGAACCATACTTATGGATACCCACTCTGGGCTCCTATATAATGTGAGTTTACTAAGCTCACGATGCAAGTTACAGCTGGCGCCCAATTTCAGGGTCCTAGTTGACAACGTCGACTGCAAATTTCTATCTTGGAGTGAGTCTTGCCTAAGTCTTGGTGCCGGACGGTACCAACTACCCATGGACACCGAGTTACTTGGCATCACTTCCATACATCCCTTCATCGGGACACATTCGTTAATATTTAAATCTAAAATATGAAAAGAAAATGAATAATTACAGTCTGTAGTTGTCTGATCACAACCCTCTTACCATAATTACATATCGACTATTTAGCACAGCCCATTAAAGAATTTCTCTAAAATCTTTATACAAAACACTTTTACTAAAATGTTACTCAAGGACACATGTCGGCCACCTTGCAAATCCGCGGCCTCGTCGAATGCATATCTGTACCTCCTGTGCACGAAGGGGTCCCACAGCCAGATAGCAATGCCAGTGAAAATTCTCCTCTGATGGCTTCTCCCCACCTAAATACATACATTAAACCACATTCCATACGAGAAAATGCTATCTATGGAATATTCCATGTCATGTATGAGATGAGACTCTGTACCCATGGCAGGTCTGACCAACTCCTCGTAAATGCGAGTGTGAAATACGTCATTAGTGTTCACATTTAATGACTCTTTTCTTCAAACAAAATCTTTTTGTTTTTTAAACTCAAGACCCATTGGAAAATCCTCCAATGTTCATTTGATTTCATCAAATCCCATGTGTTTATGCATTTTTGAGCCATGGATTTTTCGAGTTTACACCGCAGGATGCCGCGCACCTTTTCAGCATTTTTACGGTCTTTCACCGCCGGTGATCATGTCTAACCGTGAATGAATTTGAGTCTTTCACCCTGGGGGGGAGGGGATCTATCCCATCTTGCTCCGCCCAACACACGTACTTTTTTCATGATAATACAGCGTGAGTCTAAATTTGAATGTTGTCCATTTCGAGCTCACCACCCATTCACGAGAGCTGAGTGAATAACCATTACCAGCCACACACACCGACTCAAAGTTATGCGTGCATATGAAATGCAAATAATATGTCATTTCATGTTATATGTATTACATGCATAATTAGAACCATGCAGCATACCATATGGATAATTATATTTTCTACATATAATTTTTGTTCTTATATATCTCATGTCAATATATCAAACAAGCATATATTAACACGATTTTCACACAAACAACAGGATATTCATTTTTCTAGCAATACCACATAAATACACTCACAAAATCAAATAACAGTCCGAAAATTCAGTCCCAGACCACACAAATAGCATGTTGTTCATTTTTCTAGCAACAACACACAACAAAACTCGATGGTCCCAGATATTAAAAACAGCCTAGAATACAGGTCAAGGCGCAGATAGTCTCGAAATTTCCAATATTCAAGCCTAATATATTGGGATTGAATCCCACAGCTAATTCTGGCTCTCTCAAAAATTTCCAATATTCAATCCCAAAATCTTGGGACTGCATCCCACAACCCTCTCAAAAATTTGTAATATTAAGTCCCAAAATCTTGGGATTGAATCAATGATCCGGCCCGAAGAAAACCTGCATATCATTAATGGCATTTAAGGCTAGAAATAACTCAAGTGAAAAATTCCCTACCTCTTGGAGTTAAGTGAAACCCACTTATTTTAGTACCCCATGCGCCTTTATCATTGTGTGGACCGACTTATTCTGGGCCGTCGAGCTTATTGTCGGGCGTCTTAGGGAAAATTTTCCTTTTCCTTTCTTCCCACTTTTCCTTTCTCTCCTCATCGATTTTCCTTCTCTTTCTTTTCTTTTATTTTTCTCTTTTTCTTTCTCCTCTTTGATTCTGCCATCACCAAGCCATCAAAAGTGGGGGGCTTCCCCATTTTCTCCTTTGCCACATGTCTTCTTCACATTTTTCTTATTTTAATTTTTTTCTTTCCATCTTTTCTCCTCAACTTGACACATGGCTCAATATGAGCCATTCATCCAAGTGTCATGTGTCACTTGCTACACCACATGGCTATCATGCCATGTGTCCATCTCCTAAGGTGTCATATGGCATCCACATGGTCATGCCACGTGTTACCCGACACCCGGTGCCTAGAAAAACGTGAAATTATGACTGTCTCAAAATCCGACGAAATTCGACTGGGTAACTAGATTTTACGAGAAGAATTCAATGATGAAGTCCGTTTCGTCATTCAAGATCTAGAAAATTTCATGTTCTAATCAAAATTACTGTTTTACCTTTTTTCAGAAAAATTGAATTTTTTCCGGGTTTTACATGAACATTCCCTTTCATATCCTAGTTCTTGATGATTTCCATAAGGTCTTTCCATAATTAAAACATGTTATAGTTTAGATGTATCAAAATGCATATCTTTAGAGTCTTTTGAGTTTGTTCTCAATTCTTGAATTTTCTTCTCCTTTTTAGCAACTTGAAATTCAAAATCAATGATAGCGTTTTTCATGACTTTATTTTCTTTAAGAAGTTCATCAATCCGATCCTCTAAAGACTTGTTCAAATTGCATACTTTAAATCAAGGATTAAAAAATCGGATATATAGACCGATATATCGGATGTCAGGAGCTATCGAAATGAAAGAGGCGATCAATTGTCGGTTGTGCAAAAAAAACGAGGAAGTATAGAGAATATTGTCGAAATATCGAGAATATCGTCGAAATACTGATGATATATAGGAAAAACTCGATATATTGTGGAAATCTAGAGTGTCACAGACACACGCGGCGATTGAAGATGAAAACCATCGAAAAAAATCAAGTTTATTGCCGATATACAATAAATCGCCTACTAGCACTAAATTTTTTTTATTTTTAAAATTTTACGTGGTGTTTATTGTTTTGGTTTAACTTGATAAGATTATTTTTTGTTTAACTTAATAAAATTATTTTAACCTTAATAGTTGATATCAATAAATGGTTTTTTAGTTAGAATTAAAAATTAAAAATATCTTTTATTTAACAAAAAAACATCATTTTAAGTAGAACTAAAAATAGAAACTGTGATGTAAAAATGTAAAAAAAAATATATAGAAACCAAAATTTTGTTTTTAAAGACTATTGAAATGTAATCTCTATATAAATTATTACAAATATTGTCATTAAGAAGTGTATTTTTATGTATTTATGTCATTTTTACACATTTTAAAAGTATTTGCATGAATTTTAAAGTATTTTTGTTAATTTTCACTTTACCTATTTTCAATATATCTGTAAAATCTAAGTACCACTACATTCGCTTTTACCAATATTTTGATACTTGTTGAAAGTCATTTGTCAAATATGCCTTTGTAAGATTTTTTGATAGATTTCAACGTTAACCATCAATTGTCACTATCACTTCCAGAATTTAAATCATACTCACTATTTTTGCTACTTTCTATCTCTGCTACACCAATTGATACAAAAACATTAATGCTTCTTCGAATTTTAAAAATTACAAAAGTAAGTTTTTTATACTAAAGTTATCATATTTTTATATGGAAACTATTATTATGTTTCATTTATAAAAATACATAATAAAAATATATATTTATAACAATTCGTACTAAATTTTGTAATGACTCTATTTAATGAGAATGATAAAAAACATATTCTATTACATTTGCTTTGGTTTGTGGCGCCTGAAACTCGGGGTCCATTGACCAACTTTCGTCGACCATAGAATTCCTATGGATTTGAATTGTCCAGATACCACCTTTGTTGTGTCTAATTTATCGAGGATTCATTTTCCAATCGGGCGGGAGTCCTTTGTTGGGGAGCTCTGCAACATGCTTATGTATAACGATTACAACCATAACCCATCGGGGTCTCAACGGGGTAAGAGTAATACGGGGTCGTATGTTCATATCCCTAATATACATCCTTCTGGGACTGAGTCATTCACATTTAAATATAAAATATTAAAATAAAACACTTAATTACAGTCAGTAAGGAGGTGATCTAGAGCCCTCTTATATAATTACATGCAGGCTATTTGGGCGTAGTTCCAAAAGAATGTAATCACAATTCTTTTGTAAAATACTTTGAAGGTAATATGAAAGCCACACATCTCGGCCTCCTTCCATATCGCGGCCTCGTCCAGGCAGTTATCACAGCTACCTCCATGTACGAAAGGGGGTCCCACAATAGGGTGAGCAATGCCAGTTAGAGAAATTATTCTATAAGGCTACTCCCCACCTAAATGCACATGCAATACTTTTTACATCATCTGACATTCCTCTGAAAAGTCTTGATCCTACATGGAATATTTCATGTCATGAATGGATGGTACTCTTCATGCCCTGCTTAGAATCCCCGGCAGAGCTCCTCACCAAGCAGTGGCGAAACACATCTCATTGGTGTTTCACCTAATGACCTTTTTTCAAAACAAAAGCTTTTTGTTTTATAAGTCAAAATCCATTGGACAAACTCCGATATTCACTTGTTTTTACCAAGTCCCATGTGTTTTTATGGGTAGCGAATTTCCGGGATACCAGTGACTTTGCACGTAACCAGACACTTTCGAACTTTCATCGCTTGATACATATACAACCAAGAATAAATTTGGGTCTTTAACCTGGGGGAATCTACCCCATCTTGCTTCACCAACACATGTATATTTATTTATTTTAATGTTCTGGCGAAGTGAGTCTCAATTTTGGACGTAGTCCATTTAGAAACTCACCACATATTCTAAGAATGGTGAATAACCCGATACCATGCACACACTCGACTTGTGCGATGTCGTGCATATGAAATCTTGATATGCATTCATGCCATATCATATTACATGCATAATGAGTGCTACATGCAACATTGCAAAACATGGATAATTATATTTTCTACATATAATTCCACATCCATCAAAGAGTATATATCAACATGATCTTTCACACATATGTTATTCAATCAGAAACAACATATAAAATGGCCACGATCTCGGACCATAAAAGCAGGGCACCTCTAGGTCCCTTCCATTTATAGACCATTTTGGTTCATTACGTCCTTTAGAATCCTTGTGATACCCAGAAACACATAACAAAACCCAAAGACATCAGTCCCGAGATCAAAACCAAATCTCAACAAACTCTGAGACTGTCCGGAACCAATCCCAAAAATTCCGACACTCAGTCCCAAAATTTTGGGACCGAACTTCATAGCCACACATGGCCTCAAAGAAAGCCCCATGCAATTAATGACGCTAGGCTATAATAACCAGTGAAAATTCCCTACCCCTTGGAGTTTGTGAAACTCCCGGATTTGATACCCACGCGCCGCCGTTCGCGTGGATCGACCTACCTCTTACTCGGCGAAAGCCTTGACGGCTGACTTCCGTGATAGATCTTAGAGAAAGTGAAGCCCCATTTTTTTATTTTCTCTCTCTCTTGTTCGTTTTCTCCCCTATTCTTTCCTTCCTCCCTTTTTCTTTCCTTTTCTCCTTTCTTATTCACCGAACTTCCCCTTTGTTTGTTCCCATTCTCCTTTCTTTTTAATTTTCCTTTTTCTCATTTCTTTCTTTTTATCTTTTCTTTCATTTTCTCTTTTCTTTATTTTCTCTTTTCTTTTCTTCTTCTCTTTTGGTTCTTATCCACCGGATTCTTTTCCTTTTGTTTGCTCCTTCTCCCATTTCTTTTTAATTTTCATTTTTCTTTATTATTCCATTTATTTGTTTCCTTTAACCTCCATTTGACATGGCTCTAAGCGAGTCATTCATTTACGATACCATGTGTCGCATTCTCCACATGACTATCATGCCTGTGTTCATCTCCTAAGGTGCCGTGTGGCATCCACATGGTCATGTCATTCAGACCTTTGATGCCTCGAAAAACATGAAATTAGACTATCTTGGAGATCAGAGCGAAATTGACGGGGAGTAAGCCAGATTTCGGAGACAAATTCAGCGGTGAAGTTCGTTTAGTCATCGAGATCTAGAAAACTATGGTTTTTCAATCATTACCATTTTACCTTTTGAAAAATTGAATTTTCCGGGTTTTACATTTGGTGTAAATTTATTTTTTAATCCCTTCTATTTTGATGGGTGTAAATATTAAAAAAAAAACACACTATCGACATGTCATTTGCTTACCTTATATTAACTGATCTGACCCTTAAATATCATATTTTACCAACTCATTTGATTATCATATTTATCAATATTCATTTACCTTAGTAGTTTTCAATGCGGTAATTCTTCTTCTTTTGTTTGTATGCTTTTGATCAAATTTTCATGAAATCTATACTCCTATTTTGTTTAACTACTCGTTTAAAAACATAAACATGAATAAAATTAGAAAATCCACAAGAATGGAAAAACATATAGTAAGCAGATGCACCATTTTGTTACATGAGGAGTAAAAAAAGATAATAAATAAAAAGTGTGTGGGGATAGAAAGAAGGAAAATTATCATTTCTATTCCTATGAAATAAAAGAAAAGAACCAGAAAAGAAAAAAGAAAAAAATTTAAATGCAAAAAGAAGATTGTTTGATTGTTGAGTGGAAAAAAAATATAATTAATAAAAAGTGAGGGGGTAGAAAGAAGGAAAATTTAAGTGTCAAAAGAACAGTAAAAAGCAAAAGTTTCTGAAGTGCATTTAATAACAGAGGAAGGCACTGGCCCCACCACAAATAAATGAGAGAAAAAAAAGAGGGATAGCTTAACCACCATCGTCCAGAGTTCCAAAGGGAGACTTAGGGATCCTTTGTTGTTAGAGCATCTCCAAAAGGCTCAATAAATCCCTCCCCTTAGCTATTTTAGATAGCTTCTCCCTTAAAATTAACTCCAATAGTCTAGCTATTTTGTTATCTAATTTCCCTAGCCTTCATTTCCCTCGCCACATCTAGCGAGCCATCTCCCTCGCCACAGCAAGCTTCCTGATTTTTATCCAGCTCTTTCTCCCTCCCTCCCTCATTCCCTTTCCTTCTCTCTCCCTTGATACCATCTGGTTCAGATCATTTCAAGTTGCTGCACTTCTCTTCTCAAAGCCTCTGTTTCTGGTAACCTCTCTGATTAAAGAATTTTTTATTTTTTCTAGGTTATTTTCTTGGTTTGGTTGATGAAATTTGCTATTTGATCTACTAAATTGTTTAAAGGGTTTCCCAACCAGCCCGAGGAAGGGAACTGTTGGATGCATTGAAGGATATTGAGGATCATTTCATTAGGGCTTATGATTCTGGAAAGGATGTCTCCAGGATGTTAGAGGCTAATAGAGTTCATATGCTCTCTGGTTTGGAGGAAATAAAAACATTTCCTTACTCTTAAGACAAGATTCACATAACCAAACACCTTGTATTTTCTCACGGAATTGTTTGGAAAAATTTTGTTTTTAAGAATCTATTTCCTCGATTTTCTTTGATGCAATGATGAATTTTAGTTTTATTGCAAATATTTATTTATTTGTTGGTTACCTTTCCTCCATTCAATTTGTCTTCATGTATAATTATAGCAAATTTCACTACGGCAATCCACGGATTTATATGGTATTTAATTAGTTTCTTCATAGTGAGTTTATTTTGGGTTGCAATTGAATTTACGAGGATATTATGCAAATCACGGATTGGAAGGAACATAAATTAATTGGTTATGTAACTTTACTTCACCATTTGTTTAGTTCTTGAGTAAATGTCTTTGGCAAGGTTCAAAACACAAGGCATAAGATGCAAAATTCTACTTCTCCTTGGTTTTTCTCAGCAACCAAACAGATGTCAGTCTATCAAATCCTAATGTTTTTCTGTTTTCTATGCTTTTCATACCTCTGTTTTGCTTATGAGCTTGTAATTCATTAGTTGACTTCTTCTGCATTCATTTTTAAGGAAATGTTCAAACTTTTCATAAGTCTTAACTATAAATTGTTGTAGTCCTTCAAAGCTCATAGATTTTTGTATGTATTACACAAATGAAGCTCCTAATTTTCTTGTGGGAAACTCGCTTTATTGAACTAATTAAGAGGTGGGTCATTGAAATTTCTTCCGGTTATTTTTACATTCGGTTTCGGGTAGTCACATGCATTGAAACTTTTTGATTGCCAGAACATTATAAGTATGTGCCACGATATTTGTGGTCAATTGTTTTTTATAGTATAGAGCATCATCTATATTTGCAAGCACCTTTGCCCATCTCATGGATCCATTCCATCATGGTGCGTACTTGCAGGTCATGCTGCGATGGAATACATTTAAATGATGAGGTTATAGATCAATCTTCACAATATCTCCTCAAGTAGACTCCACCACCAAAAAAACAATGAGGTGGAAATTTTACATCAGAGGAAGACATTATGATAATCTCGGCGTGGCTTAATATTAGTTTGGATGTTGTGCAAGGAAATGAGCAAAAATCTAAGACATATTGGCAAAGGGTTTGCGAGTTCTTCCACGAATACAAGCCTAAGTCATGCCCTATTCGTAGTCAAAATTCTTTGATGAATCGTTGGTCGGCAATTCAGCTAGCCACCAACAAATTTTGTGGGTGCTTTGCACAGATAGAAAGACTTAATCAAAGTGGTTTGACAGAGAAAGACAAGGTTTGAGTTAATATTTTCTTACAAAATAGTTATCTTTTAATGACATGGTAATGAGTTTTGTTGTAAAATTTTTCCCGGTCGTGATGCTAAGAACTTGTTGCAAAGACTCTATAAATCTTGCTTTTCCGTTTGAATATTGTTGGAATAGGTTAAGGTATCGACCCAGAAATGGATGGAGGATTCTCGAGCAAAGCAAAATCAAAACATAATGCTACTCCTGGTAGCTCCGTGCCTTCTACACCGGAGTCCATAAATTTAGGAGATGACGATGGATCCCATGGATCCTTAGACAGACCATCGGGCAGGAAAGCTGAGAAAGTGCGACTCCGAAAATCTAAGAGCAAAGAAGCTGGAGGTGATGCAAAAAATGTTGAACTCATTAATATGTTAGCAATTATGCAGGAAGAGAAAAAAGTAGCGAATGAGAAGAAATTTGAAATGATGGAAAAATGTTATCTTCAAGAACAACAACGTCTACTACACGAGGAGAAACGTCTACTACAAGAGAAATAGAAAATGAAAATGGAGCATATGAAAGAGGAAGATCGAATAATGTTGATGGATACGAGTTTCATGCCTCAGTTGCAAGTTGAATATTATCAACGCCGCCAAATGGAAATATTGGGAAAGAAGATGTAATTTTTTTTATTAATAGACAAACAAATTTAGATAGTAGTAATCATGGTACAAGTACTGTAATAACATTTGCTTAAGTAAAGGCTCAGTAATTTCCATGCATATTCCACTCCATGCTCGACTAGATCTCGCTTTGGAGTTTGAAATGAATTTCTTTGTCTCTAATACAATGTTGAGTATTAATAAATTGAAGTAGTTCTGAACTTCGTTCAGGTATGACTACGGCAGTGGGACTCTCATCCATTGTATCATAAGTAAAGTCCAACTCATTAGAGTTCCGCTCATCCTCGACAATCATGTTATGTAATATTATGCATGCCTTCATAATATCTTTTAGCACTTCAAGTTTCCATAAACGTGTTGGTCCACACACTATAGAAAATCGTGCTTAGAGCACTCCAAATGCTCGCTCGACATCCTTCTTGTCGACTCTTGAGATTTTGCAAATGTATTTGTTTATTGGCTTTGGAGATGAAATTGTTTTGACAAATGTTGCCCATTTTGGATATATACCATCAGCAAGGTAATACCCCATTGTATAATCGTTTTCGTTGACTGAGAAATTGGCTAGAGGAGCCCAACCTTCTGAAAGGAGATAAAAAACAGAAGAACGTTCTATTACGTTGATATCATTATGAGATCCAGGTAACCCAAAAAAGGCATGCCAACCATTAAATCATGAAGCGACTCGTCTAAAATAATTCGGTTCATGGACGTGACTAGAATACATACCTTTCCATGCTGTTGGACAATTCTTCCATTTCTAATGCATACAATCAATGCTACCCAACATCCCAGGAAACCCACGATTGGCACCCATTGCTAATAATCTAGCAATGTCATCAAGTGTTTGCGACCCGAGATATCTATCGAAAAAATTGCTACTACTGCCCTCACAAATCTTTTAAACTTTCGATTGTAGTGCTTTCGCTAACTTCACACAATCATCAACACCGCGGCAACTCCATAAGCAAGCATACTTATGGCACCACATTCAAGGGAAGATAAGCCTGTATTCCACAAAGATTTTTGTTTGTGACAAAATATGGATCATAATTTTCCACCATGAATAGAATACAGGAAAAGGGTTCGATTCATTCGAAACCTTCTTCGAAATAAATTCGGGGGATAGATAGGCAGTTCAGCAAAATAATACAGCCACTCGTTTCCTTGAACTCGATTGCGAAAAATAACTGAATGACCTTGAATGGAACCACGACGTACACCAGAGCTTTCCTCACTATTGAGTTTGTTCATTTCAATAGAACAAATTGTTACCATCTCCACCACATCTGAGTCGACCGCAAGAATCATCTTCATTACAGGATGGCGAGCCATAATAATAAGAGTGTATGACAATAAGAGATGAAAGATCCTATTTATACATATCCAAAAATATGACCATTGCAAATATGATTGTTGAAAAATTCAAATTTTAAAATTTTTTATTTCGTGATCATTGTAAATATGATCGTTATTAAAAAAATAAAAAAATAAAAATTTTAATGACGTGGCTTAACACATCAACATGTGATGTCATCAATATGGTGATGACATGGCATACTATATAGTATTTTAGATTTTATTATTGAAAGTTAGTTAAAGTTAGTTGAAGTGGATAGCTAAAATAAGATAGTTGTTGGAGGACTTTGAAAAGTGGTTAGTTAAAATAGATAATACAATATTTTAATATATTTTGAGTAGCTATTTTAGATAGCCTTGTTGAGATGCTATTAATCCAAATCATGGCCTTCCACTATAGCCTCAGAGTCCCTCTTCTTCTTTTAATTCTAAATGGAGGTACGATGTGTTCTTGAGTTTCACGGCAAAGATACCCGCCACACCTTTTCTGATTTTCTATATGGGGCTTTGGATCGTGGTAACATCAACACTTTCAGAGACGACGGAAAACTTCCAAGGGAGAAGAGATTTCACCCGAGCACTTAAAATCTATTGAAGGATCAAGGTTCGCTATTATTGTGTTCTCAAAAAACTATGCTGATTCCAAGTCGTGTTTGGATGAACTGGTCAAGATCATGGAGTGCGAGGAAGAAAAGGGGCAAAAAGTTATCCCAATTTTCTATCAAGTAGAGCCGACTGAAGTCAGGAACCAGAGTGGGATTTATGGAGAAGCATTTAAGAATCACGAGACAAATGCATCGGCGAGAAAGGTTAAGAAGATAGAGGGACTGGAGGGTCGCTTTCGAGAAAGCCGGGGTCAATTGAATTGGTTTCATCTAGAGAATGGGTAATCCCTACTCATTTGTTACATTTCCAATTTTCCACATTTTATTTTCATCCTTGAGCATTAAATAAAATATTTATGATTCCATATACAAATCAAAATATGTCAGGAAATTTGAGGGTTTCTTACTGGGTTTTCAAGTGGTGAATGAATGACGAGCATGAACCTTAGTACTTATATTTAAGATGAGTAAAGGAGCCTTGTACAAACCCTATAAAGAGGCCTCTCTGCACAGATTTTAAATAACTAATAATTCATCCGTAAACGCAATTGATTTTGATCATCTTAAAACAAATGGTCAAGACAATAATTCATCACGTAACTTGATTCTATTATTATTTTGAGGAAAATGATTAACTTAATATCATTTGTACCTTGAAGGTGAGTAATCAAAAGTGTCAGCCTTTGAACATGAGTCCATTAAGGCTGGAGGGGAAGCGCTACGATACATCTATGCGGAGTTGAACTGAGCATGCAAGGCCTTAATAAAGGGTTCTTCGAGATCTCCCGCAAATTTCACTGCCTACATGCAATTTTGTAATCTTGGTACATAACTTATTAGTACTATTTAAAATAATATCTAAAGCAAATATTGTTGATGTGAGCTTGCATTTGACAAGTGCTAGAATTTTTGTTTCTTTATCCTTTCATCGAAACCATCTTATTCATGCAACAAATTCGTGTATGTTCTATGGAGTTTGGATAAATGCCACTCGCTGAAACAGAGATGGTAGATGATAAATTGGTGGTAATGCTGGTCAATCTAAAAGAATATTGGGACAAAAAACTAAAACCTGCTAATGGAGCTGTCTACAACTGGATTCTGGAAGTGACTTGAGATATAAGGCATAAACCAGTAAAGAAGGAAGAGGAGCTAACCAGGAAATCAGAAAATTTGAGAAAGACAGAAGAAACATCCATGTTGAAGGAGCAATGTCTGTTAGAGAAAGGCCAATTCCTTTTTCAGTACTGCCACAATTTAATGCCACAGCCATAATAATGGACTTTTAAATAGTGTGATTAGTCATAAGTTTGGTAAGGCTCTTGATGTTTTTCTTTCAATCCAATAGGTAGTGGCTGTGGAAAGGAGTCTTTTTTTTTCTTTTTTTTTTATTTCACTCAATAAATATCATGGATAGAAACAATTTGCATATCTGCATTATCTTTATTTAAGTTACATATATATATATGAGTTAGTTATCACAAATTATTTATCTTATTCGCTTTTTTTGGAAAAAAGATCAATAATTTTCTTAATTTACTTATAATAAATATCAAAATGCTTTGGCAATTTTGTTACTCTTGCCTAATGATCACTGTGCTCACATATGATAAAATGTACATTGTGCTCCTTAATTACTTGTTGATCTCATATAATCACTTTGCAAGATGTAAATGTATTCCTTCATATGAGTATCAAAGCTTTAGAAAAACCAAAATTTCTTCGATGAACATTAAGAAACATAGTGAATTCCAAATAACATAATGTGCAGTGTATTATAAGTTAGAGATATATGATGAAATCATAACACAAAGTCCCAACCTTACTCCTATTGGGCCTCATAGGCCAAAGTAGACTCCTCAGTATTTTAAATAATTCGGGTCAAGATAGGGCCTGATATGAAGATCTTACTCGGAGATAAACCATGAAAACAATTGATTTTAATCTTCTAAACATAACAAAAAGGAAACTTTAGGTTCAAATATATCAATTTGAACCCCATTGTTTTTACATATATGGTAAAGTAATTTTTAGTTTTGTTGAGGATTTGTGGTGGTAGTTGAATCAACATTCCCTTCTTGTAGTGATTTCAACATAGTGAATTTCTTCTCTTTTATTTGTCGATTTTTTCCGTCAAGAACTTTTACATAAATCTGTACTCTTATTTCGGTTAACAACTTATTTAAAAATCAGAAAAATCAGCAAAAAAAGAGAGGAAAAAGATGTATTAAACAGGATACACCATTTGTTTTTTTTTTTGAAAAGAGGATACATCCACCATTTGTTATGATAAAAAATGAGATGAAACTTGAGGTAGCTAGTATCATATCAATTCCTATGGAATAAAAGAAAAGAACCAAGTAAAGGAAAAAGAAAAAAAAATCAAATGCTAAAAGAAAACTTGGTGATTGTTGAGTGGAAAAATAGATAATTAATAAAATTGATGAGTGGGAGAAAGAAGGAAAATTAAAATGTAAAAGAAGAGGTCAAAGAAGCCTGGTTGAAGTAACAATACTGTAGTTCCTAGTTGGCTCCTGCAAACCCAATGTTAGTGTTACTCAATGACAAAGGGATAATGACAACTACCACAGATAATTGAGAGAGAAAAACGAGGGATACCCTTAATTACCACCATCTTCAAGGGAAGTCACTCAGCATCGAAAGACCCTTTGTTTTGACAATCCAACCATGGCTTCTTCTTTCTTCTTCTTCTTCTTCATCTTGTAATTCTAAATGGAGGTACGATGTTCTGAGCTGTGGGCAAAGATACCCGCCACACCTTTACCGATTTTCTATGGGGCTTTGGATCGTGGCAACATCAACACTTTCGTAGACGATGAAAACTTCCGCGGGAAAAAGAGATTACCCAGCTCTTAAAAGCTATCAAGGATCAAGGTTCGCTATTATTGTGTTCTCAAAACTGCGTCGATTCCAAGTCGGTTTGGATGAACTCAAAATCATGGAGTGCGAGGCAGAAAAGGGCAAAAGTTTTTCCTATTTTCTATCATGAGCCGATCAAGTGAGGAACCGTAGTGGACTTATGGAGAAGCATTTAAGAATCACGAGACAAATGCGCATCAGGAGAAGAAGAAGATAGGAGTGGGAGGGTCGCCTTGAGGAAAGCCGGTCAATTGAAAGGATTTCACCACAGATGGGTAATCCCTACTTCATTTGTTCCATTTCCAATTTTCTCTCGTCGCTTATTTTCATCCATGTTAATAAATAAAATATTTATGATTCCATATACAAATCAAAATATGTTGTGAATGAAGGGTTTCTTACTTTCTTTTCAAGTGGTGAATGAATGACGGAGCATGAACCTTTAGTACTTATATTTAAGATGAGAAAGAGCCTTGTAATAAACTCCCATAAAGAGGCCTCTCGCCCTTTGTAGCTTCCATCTCTCTTTCTTTTCTCTCTGAAGCTTGTATTTTATAACATATTTCATAACAAAATACATTTTTATGTAGTAGACATTAATATGTTTGATTTCCTATGAAGAAATAAGAAGAGAAAGAAAAGGATTTTGTTTTTTTTGAAAAAAAAATGATTTTCTTACTTTTAATTTATTATTAATTTTTTTGAGAGAGGGCTTTTAATTTATTATTAAAAAAATCAAATATAATTAAAATCTATAATTGGAATAATATGAGATAATCTATAGTGTTGTGAACTCTTTTAAGCCCAGCACGTACTACTATAAGCAAACAAAATCTATATTGTTTTTATATTATTTAGCTAGTTATTTTGGTACTTTGCTATAACAATGTCTGTTATTTATTTAAGTTTGTTCATATTATTATATTGTTTAGCATTTCAATCATTTTATATTCTAATTATTATTATATATTTATATATTATTTATTTTTATTTGAAGAATGATAGAATTTGCAAAATTAAATTGTTTTAGCATTTTTTTAGTTTTGGCCCGCAACCAACATGGGCTAGGCTGAGCTGGTCAAAAGCTAGCCCAAATAGAAATTGACCAGATTATCCCTTCCTGTTTTGACCCGTGACCAGAATGGGTTGGCCCGAAATTGGTTGGGTTGGCCCGTTTACCAACTCTAGCCACATGTAAAAAACTTTTCATTTACAACAAAATTTATGTAACAATTATTAGCAACCTAAATATATAAATATACTAAAACATAGAATTTAAAATAACATTGGAAGTCCAATAAGATTAGAGGATGACCATAATTAATGCTATAATTTATAAAATCATTGTTAAGTTAGGGATCTTTGGTGACAAATTGGTAGACTTGTACCAGCCAAACTAACATTTGTCTAATAAAGGGTAATGATAGATTAGAAAGTTTCCACTCAATTTGGATTTTTGGAGCAATTTAGATATTTATAGCGCTTCTTTATCCATGCTTACTTGACATAATAAAATTCGCTTTTGTTTAAACATTTGTCCAAAGCATCTTTCATTTTACATTCTATTTAACCTTAATTTTGTTGCATTGAATGAAACTAACATTATTCTATACTTTCCATTTACTTCATCTTTTTTTTTCAGAACTAATTCTAATCGACTACATGTTTTATCAGAATGGATGTATATGAGTATAAGTTTATTGAATGCACACAGAGATTGGAATATTAATTCCTAATCCAAGCATATGTTGGTGAGAACATAGTTGGAATTGATGAAAATTTGAAACAAGTGAAGTTATTGATAGACACCAAATCAGATGAAGTGAGTATGGTCAGATTTATGATCGGGTAAACTACTATCGCAAAGGTTATCTACATACAATGATATGTTGGATCAATTTAAGCATCATAGCTTTCGAAAAATGAGAGGGATCTAAAGATGATCATGGTTTGCCTAATTACAAGAAAAACTTTCATGATAGCCTAATGGACAAAAACAAAGTTACATACTGTTGATGAAGGAATCAAAATGATAAAAATGTGTTATGCGATTTGGGGAAAAGGGATCTATTGTTATTGGCGATGTAGATTGTCCAAGAAAATTAAAATTCTTAGCTGATAGTCCTGAATGGTTTGGTGGAGGAAGCATAATCATCGTAACCACAAGAAATAAGCGTTGCCTAGATGTAAATAAGGCATATTCATCATATGAAGGCTAAGGATTAGAAAAAACAAAGCATTGAACTCTTTAGTTGGAATGCCTTCAACAAACCATCCAGCCAGACACCATGGGGACCTGTAATCGTGGTACTACATCATGCAAAGGCCTTCCATTAGTTCTTGTACTTTGGGTTCTTTTCTTCCAAAGGGTGAAGAATGGGAAAGCAACCTGGATAGATTAAAAACAATCCCTATTGATGACATCTAAAAGGTGCTCCGAATAAGTTATGATGGAGGAGATGATTGATGTAAGAAAGTGTTCCTTGATATTGCCTGTTTCTTCAAGGATTGGGGAGAAAAAATAGTCACCGTATCACTAGGTTGCAGACTTCCATCCCCAAGATTGAACTAAAAGTCCTCATGAGAGGTGTCTCATTTCTATTTCTGATGGTCAGGTATATGCATGACTTCACAAGAAATGGGTTGGGCAATTGTTCGTGAAAAGTATCCTAAAAATCCTAGAGAATGGAGCAGATTGTGGAAATATGAGGATATTAAAAGTGTATTGACAAAAAATATGGTAAGAGAAAAATACATAAATATACTTGAGATATAAAGACAAAACTTCAACAAGATTATTTTTAATATAACTATAGTTCGAAAATTTCATCCATATAATTTTAGTGAACCTCTATGCATTTTATAGTTTATTGTCAATGTTTCTGTTTTTAGGGATCAAAAAACATTGAAGGGATGATCTTAAATTGCACTCAAGTAGTACCCATACAACTTCATGCTGAAACTTTCAAAAAGATGAATCAACTTCGATTCCTAGAAGTCGGACCCAATATGGTTGAACTCTCCTAAGACTTTGAATTGCCTTCCCGTGAATTAAGATATCTTGATTGGGTTGGATACAATTTAGCATCTATGCCATCAAATTTTCATGCGGACAATCTTGTTGTGCTCCACCTCCAGGGCAACAGCTTAAGACATCTTTAGGAAGGAAACATGGTATTACTATTATTTAGTGGTATTTTTTCTCTAGACTAGCTTTGAAGTCTTCTGAACTTTACTAATTATTAAAGAAAATTTTCTTCTATCACAGCATGTTGAAAAGCTAAAAATACTTTATCTTAATAGTTCCTACCAATTGGTTGATATTTCAAGCATCTCAAGTGCATCAAATTTGGAGTTTCTAATTTATATGGTTGCATAAGGTTACTTCTATGTTAACCCATGCATCAACATTGTTATTAGATTTTGTACTGACTATTTCTTGAATATAATAGGGTGCAAAAGACTCGAGAGTCTTCCAACGAATCTTCATAAGCTTAAAAGCTTTCAAACTCTCGCTTGTGCTAACTGTCAGGAGCTAAAGAGTTTCCCAGAGATCAAGGAAAATATGGGAAGGTTAAGAGTGCTTGATTTTTGTAGAACAGGTATAACAAAAGTATCCTCATCAATTAGGCATCTACATGGGCTTGAATACTTGAACTTAAGTTGTTGCAAAAAACTTTTGAATCTTCTCGATAGTATTTGCAATTTGAGCTCTCTTGAAACTCTTCAGCTGAAAGATTGTCCAATATTAACGAGATTTCCGTAGATCGGGGAAAATATGGAAGGTTAAAAGTGCTTAATTTTTAGTGAACGGTATAATAGAAGTACCCTCATCAATTAGGCATCTACAAGGGCTTAAAAGCTTGGACTTAAGTTGTTGCCCAAGCCTTTCGAGTCTTCCCGACAGTATTTGTAGTTTGAGCTCTCTTAGAACTCTTCGGGTGGAAAATTGTCCAATAAAGAGTTTTCCAGAGATGGGGGAAAATATGGGAATGTTAAGAAGGATTAATTTTAGCAAAACGGATATAATAGAGGTACCCTCATCAATTAGGCATCTATAAGGGCTTGAATACTTGGACTTTAGTTGTTGCCCAAAACTTTCGAGTTTTTCGGAAGGTATTTGTTGTTTGAGCTCTCTTAAAACTCTTCAAGTGGTAGATTGTCCAATAAAGAGTTTTCCAGAGATCGGGGAAAATATGGAAAGGTTAAGAGAGCTTGATTTGAGTAAAACATATATAATACAAGTACCCTCATCAATTAGGCATCTATAAGGGCTTGAATACTTTGACTTAAGTTGTTGCCAAAAACTTTCAAGTCTTCCCGACTGTATTTGTAGTTTCATCTCTCTTAAAACTCTTTGATTGGAAGGTTGCCCAATAAAGAGTTTTCCAAAGATTGGGGAAAATATGGGAAGGTTAAGAGAGCTTGATTTTAGAAAAACATATGTAATAGAAATACCTTCATCAATTAGGCATCTACATGGGCTTGAACACTTGGACTTACGTGGTTGCCTAGATCTTCCAAGTCTTCCCGAAAGTATTTATAGTTTGAGCACTTTAAAAACTCTTCGGGTGAAAATCATTCCAAAACTCAAGACACAACGTGGAGCCAAATATCTGCTTAAGCTCCTTGTAGCATTTAAATCTGACTTGTCAGTTTCTAGGGTCAGAAGTAATTTGGCAAAATAACCGCTGCTCTTCATTGAAAACATTAAATCCATGGACTGATCAAAGGGAAGAAGAGCTCCTCAATCATATCTAACCCTTGTCATCACTGGTGCAATTATGCATGACAAACTTTGCTCCTAGAGGAATAAAAAATGATAGCTGCAACCCATACTCATTGAAAATGTCATGTTCATGTAATGACCTCGGAATGGAAGGAAGAATCCCCAGTGATATTTTCCACCAATCTTCATTGAAAAATTTATCTCTTTGTAACTTCAATTTTAAGGAAGTAGGAATAATCCCCCTTGATAATTGGTATCTACCTTCACTGTAAAGTTTATCTTTACGTTACTGCAATCTAGTGGAAGGAGAGGTCCTCAATCATGTTTGCCACCTATCATCATTGGAGTAAATAGATCTGGCTAAGGGAACCATTTTAGTACCATGCCCGTTGGCATCAGTCGCTTTTTTAATCTAAGAGTCCTTAACTTGAGTCACTGCAAGAACTTTCAACAAATTCCAAAGCTTTCATCAAGTCTACGAGTTTTAGATGCACATGGTTTAGATCGTATTTCATCAAGCTCCTCAATTCTTCATCACTTTCATTATCTCGATCGACAGCCAAATCAAAGGTAAATCGTATGATTCTCATGGCACCTACCTTTTCATCCACCGGGTTTTACATGGTGTTTTTCCACAGAACTCCGCGATTGATGTTGGTGATTATTCATTGGATAAACCTGGAATTAGTATTGTTTTCCCCAAAAGTGGTGGAATTCTAGAGGGGATAGCCAGTGGAATTCCCAATGGTGGTGAAGTAATGATAGAATGCCCTCCGAATTGGTATGAAAATAATGACTTGTTGGGATTTATTCTATGCTGTGTTGGGTTTCCACCTAGATTTGGTTCTTGTAGCAACAAATTTTATTTAGTCTTGAGTATCCGAAAGCAAAGACACCGTCTTTTTCTCATTTGACTCTCGCTGGGATTGTGATGAATTAGAAATACAGGTATAATATGTTATCCCAAGGCAAATTTATTAAGGAATATTATCGTTCCAATCAATGGACATACTTCTTTACAAGCCTTCATTTTGGTTGGTGAAGCAAGAGGAATGTGTGGTATCCATCTTATATATGCCAAAGATTATGAACAGATGCATGATCCATTGATGCTACAAGGCAATTCTTCTCATGGGAATCTTGGAGATCATGGATCACCAAAAGAAGATGATTACAGTAAAGCTCACAATAAAAGGAGCCCCATAGAACAAAGCCCGCATGAGTCAATCTACAAAGATTCAGAGGAACCCAAGACTGATCTCAAGTTTTAGGCTCTACCGCACTTGCATCATCAAATATCTCTTTATTGGTAATTCATATTCCTTTCCAGTTCTAATTCAAAGATCAGAATTTTTTTTTATATGTTTCTTCTTTTTATTTTAATTTGTGTTTTTATCACCCATGGGCGCAAACTTCTATTGTACACTTCCCAAGTTTGTCCAACCGTCTCTACTTAGATTTTTCTGCATTTTCTTAAACCTCGTATTTCCATATGAAACCCAATTACATTCAAGCATTTCAATCTTTGTAGCTATTTTTTGAACCATTTCTAGGGTTTCTTTTTCCTGGAAGTTGTAATGTTATTTATGACTTGATGTTTGGGGGTGTTTTGAGAGGCTTGGTTCTTTCTTTTCTTTTTTTTTATTGTGGTGATTCATGGAACTAAAGCTTCATAGCAGGAAATGGAATGCGTGAGATGTCGAAGTTATTTGCTCGTGCCCTGTTTGGCTACTGAGAAAGAGTTTGAAGGAGGATGGAGAATTAAATAATTTTTCAATCTAATAAATGAGAAACTAGATTTAGGTGTTTTGGGAATTGGAGTTATTTGCTATTATACAGTTTGGTTTCCAAGAAACTATGGGGAAAGCATGGAAAATAAAGAATTTTTTAATTCAATAAAGGAAAATGAAATGTGTATAATTTGGGGAATTGGATATTTTGCTCGCGATCTCGTGCTCCAAAGAAGTATGGGAAAAAAAAAGGAAAACAAAGGATTTATTTTTAAAAATTTATTTACTAGAAATGGAATTTATTTATTCATTCTTTCGGGAATCGAGTAATTTGCTTGTGGTTTTGTGGCTGCCGAGAAAGATTAGAAAATAATAAGCTTTTGGATCTTGAAGATGAGCTTTGTTGTGACTTTAATACTCAACTGCTTTTGAATCTTTCCGACATTGCCTTGTTTTTCTTATTCATTTTCCATTTATTGTTTGTCATATATATTGTAGTAAAGTTATTCCGAGTTTCCCATCAAGTCTCGATTTTTAGATGCAAGCGTTCAGGATCGTATTTCATCAAGCCTCTCATTTCTTCGCCCATTATCCGATCGATTGGTTCAAATCAAATATAAATTAGGTATGATTCTCATGGCACATACACCTTTTCTTAGTATCCACCGGTTTTACATGGTGCTTTCACAGACGCTTGATATCTCGTTGATGATTGTTCATATAATAACCTTGGAATTATATATCTTCCTAGAAAGCAGCTGAACGCCATGGAACAGAGCCCCGCGACGAGCCACTACAGAAGATCTCCTTGCTGGAACCCAAGGCCGACCAAGTTTTAGGCTCTACCACACTTTCTCATCCTCAAGACTCTCCTTATTGGTAATTCATATTCTCGCTTCTTTCTTAATAAAGATCAGAATTTTTCATCTTTTTTCCTTTATTTTAACCTATGTTTCTATAACCCATTGAAACAACTAAGAAGAAGAAACACACATTTGACAAAATAAAATAAAATGAACCTTTATTGAAAAGCAAAATAAATTTTCGAATATACCCATGAAGAGTGCTAATCCTCTTTTTCTATCCAAAAGAAATCTAACAAGAAGCAAACCTTAGAAGGAATATAAACCTATCCTAAGATCCTAAAAGAATCCAATGAGAAGCATAATCCTAAAAGGAACTCAATTAGAATCTTAATTTAAAACCTAAAAATACTAAACAAACTTAAAATAATTAAACTCCGCAAGAGTTACACCCATGGGCGCAAACTTCAATTGTATTCTCTCCAACAGTCTCTGCTTGGATTTTTCTGCATTTTCTAAACCCCTATTACTATTTGAAATCCAATTACATTCGATCATTTTAATCTCGTAGCTACTCATTGAACTACTTAGGTTTCTTTTGTGGAAGTTTGTAATGTTGCTGATTTATGACTTGATGTTTGGGGATGTTTTGAATGGTTTATTCATTTTTTTATGGTGGCATTTATGGAACCAGAGTGGAGTTATTTGATCGTTTCCTGTTTGGTTGCTGAGAAAGAGTTGAAAGGAGGAAGAGAATTAAATAATTTTCAATCTTATCAATGAGAAATTAGATTTATGTTTTTTGGGAATTGCAGTTGTTTGCTTTATACAAATTTGTTTCGGAAACTCCGAAAGCATGGAAAATAAAGAATTTTTTAATTAAATAAAGGAAAATGAAATGGTTATAATTTGGGGAATTGCGCTTGTTGCTCACTTTTGTTACTCAAATGAATGGAAAAAAAAAGAAAGAAAACAAATTATTTATTTTTTAAAATTTATTTACCAGGAAATGGAATGTATTTATTTGGGTTTTGGGGAATTAGAGTTATTTGTTTGTGCTTTTTGTATTAAGTAAGAAAGCATGGGAAAAGAATAAGCTTTTTGAGCTTGAAGAGTTCATATTAACAATGATGCTTTTGATATTAATGATCCTTGCTTTGAAAGGAATGCTACACTTATTTAAATGTAGCTACCATCTCACCTTGAAAGCAAGTGAATAAAAATAGTTCATCTCTCCTTAAACCATTCATGGCAATGAATTCAATGTATAAAATGCTACAGCTGAGAGTTTTTCTGTGATCTGATGCAGATTTTTGTTTCCCCCATGAATAAACACTTTTCTTGTTTTTCTTATTAAAATTAAATTGTTGTGATGTTTGAGTTGGAAATGAATTCTGCCATTTTTACCCATATTTGTTTTTGCCTATAAAAGGTTCCTCATTTATTGAATTCAGAATAGCGATAGCTCTGTTGTTCGCATTGAAATTCTAATGCTCGAGGGAAACCCGCCTGTGGTCGTAATCCGTAATCCTGGTTCAAGAACATAATAATTATTTAATCAATTGCACGCTTTTCTTGATAATAGTAACTATGTGGATGCACCAAAGAGCATCCTTGAGAAGACTAAGTTGTTATTTGTTTATTCTATTGGTAAGTAAGTATGCTGAATTTAATGATAAAGTAAAAATGATACTACCTATATGAATGGTTTTGGGCATTTGATAGCATGAGGTCTTGTTCTGTGATACCGTGTTTATTTTCAATTAAGATTTACATGGTTGTAACAACTCTTGATTTTCTATGCTGAAGCTCAAGAAGACAACCTCAGCTAATGTGCTGTAGTCACTTTTATTACTAGATTCTGTATTTATACCTAATTAACTCAATATGTCACATAAATTTCTAAAAACTAATAACATAGTCAGAATGGAGACTGGACCATCTTTTCTTAATGTATAAAAGGTGGATGAGATTTTCAATTATTGATTTAGTTTCCAATATTTGCAATTTATGAGGAAGTGACTGACTCAAAGATGGTGATTCAGAAGGGGCTGGAAATTTCTTACGATGAAATGAAAAGTTGAACGAGTTGCAAGTTCAATTCAAAGCCACTTTATAATATTCTACCAAGAATCACACACACGTTAGCGCACTTGAGGAAAACATATCTAAGAAGGTATTGGTTAAATCTATGCATGGAAACATTTACAACTGATGGCTAGGAATATACTCGAATGATATATATGTTGATATTTATATTTGATTTGAGTGGTCCTCTTCATGACATTTATGAGGCCCGCTATAAGTCTCCATGTCGGAGCCCCTAGAAAAGCATTGATGGATGTAATTCGTTTTGCATTGGTGGCGCCTTCTAGCTATAACCTCTTTATTGTGCATACGCTCTACGTACAGATTAGATTCATAATTTAGTCAGCAACCACTACAAGAAAACACATACAATAAAGATATTTTTAGTAGGGGTCATTTAAATTCATAACTAAAAATACATATAGCTGCGTTTATTGAATCGATGCTATGAAAGGAAGTTTTTCCTAACCTTTTGGTCGCGGAAATTAATTGGGTCTTACTATATAAACTCTTATAGTTGCATAGAACATAGAACTGCTGCTATATAATGGTCTGTTCTTTCCCCCCTCTAGCGTTCACGCCCTCTCTCCCAGTCTACCCTAACTCCCCTGGTCTCTCTCTCTTCAATGAGCACCGGACTCCCTTCCATCGAAACACTCTCTTGGCTCGATTCAGTGCGAATCTGGCTTTGATGTTCAAAGTTTTCCGAATGTAGCTTCTATCTCTCATATTTACTTTAGAAACCGTTCTATTCACCCTCTCCACAGTCCCTAATCCTCCGTTTTTCTTCAATTTTAGTGTTCTGGCTGACTAGAGAGCTCCAAAACGTTTTGGCTCTCCACACCCCGAGTAGCCTGTAATTCCTCGATTCATTCATGTCCGACTTGAGTTCCGTGTCCTTTCTCCATTCTTAGTTCCTCGTCTCAACTTCTTTTCCTCTTCTTGGTTAACCTTCGTTTGGTTCCCGAGAAAACAAAATTCGAAAATTGAAATCTGGATTTGTAACAATGGAACTCTTGATTGAGTCGCTTTTCTTCTCCTACCTAAGCTCTTTTGAACAATACAAATCTCACGATTCTTAAATTAAAGGCTCGCATAATGTGGTTAAACTTGAATTGAAACTCTATGTTCAAGGTTTCTTCGAACTGACAGTAATGGGAGACCATGAATCAGTCCACTGACGGAGCCGTGGCCGAGATCATTGTGGTACCACATATTTAAACTCGCTTGGAATGTCGATGGAAGAATCTGTATGCGGAAATGTATATTTTTCCTATGAAATTTGGTTGGTCTATGCTCTAATTGATAGCTTTTCCACAATTTTAAATTTTAAGTCTCTGATCAGTTGAAATCGGTGAATGGTAACGCCCTATTAATTCCATTGCATTGCCCTAGTTTATGTTAAATGTTTATTCTTTAAGTTTTCTAGAGTAGTGATTTATGTAGACTTCATTTCTAATTGAAAATCTTATGAGATTAACATATTATCATCTCATGGTTTTATATAGTTGTATGTTTTATGAGACGCCCCCAACGCGAAATCTTGAAGCAAGGTCGCGAGGGTGTCTTATTATTTTTTTTCCTATTTACTATAAACTTGTTCATTCATATATTGTTAAACACTTAATCTTGAAATATATTCTCAGAAGAAGTGGATTACAAATATATCTTCAAACCTATAAATGGAGTGTTCAACATATACAAACTTTTACATTGTTTACAAAAAGCAGCACATATACAAAATATACCAAAAGGTTCAGCACCTAGTGTTGCGCCACCTTGATTGCTACGTGCATTGTCCTCGGGCTTATATTTCCTTCTTTTGTACTTATAATGGATGAAACACCCATGCTGCTTATAGCTTAGTGGGACATTACTTGTGGATGACCCCTAATATGATCATCACACTTTAGACACATGTACATATTTCATACATATCATTTGCACATGCTAAGTACATATCTCACACTACGCTTATCATATGGATGCTTCATTTCTATCATTGTTCATATACATTTTGTGTCATTTTACACTTGTTTCTGTTTTGTCACAAACAGACTTGTCATCACATACGCTATGCTTCATATCATGTCATTTATCATATTCAAATCATTTGTATATTCTTGTCATTTGCTTTTATGTTTCATGTAACACCTTAAATTATACCATGACAATGATACATGTTTAAGGTTTAATGATAAGAAAAATTTCAGAGATTTTTTTTCCTGGGATTTAAAATGCTAAGTAAGAAAATGAAAAAAAACCCGAGATTAATCCACAGGCAAGGATAAATTAGTAATTTACCAACCGTGATCTGTAATATCATATGATAATAAGATTATATGCTGCTAGAAATTGAATAAGATGAATTGTAAATAATAGAAAGATGAAGTCCTTAATAGCAAAAATGAGAAATTAAATCAAAATAAAAGATAAGGCCAAACATGGCCTTATGAGAGAAGACCAAAATATTTCATTTTGGTGTGAGAAAGCTAGGGCTTTACGGTGGGAGAAGAGAAAAGAAGAAGAGAAAAGAAGAAGAGAAGAAGAGAAGAATAAGAAAATCCAGGTTTGGAAGTTTGAAATTCATGTTTGGAAATTTCTTATTCATGTTTGGAATGTTTGGAACACCTCTTTTGTTTGGAACTCTTGGATTTGTTGGTTAGGAAACCACCCTAACCCTTTCTTTGTCTATGCCTAGGTTAGGAAAACCCTAACTCTTCAATACATGTGTATTTTGGGTGGTTTAAGTCGACTTTGGGGTTGGTTTTGAGTTGGTTTAATAGAAGATTTCGGTGAGAATGGCTAAATCCAGCTACTAAGAACTAGCTGCGCTAAGTACCAAGCATCGAAAGTTGAGTACCTTACTCTGTTGTTTTTAGCCTAGAAGAGGGTGAGACCAAGATCAAGAGTTGAGTAACGGTGACTCAAAGTTGTTTTCGGGTCAGAGGGGTATTGGCACCCGCATCGGTGCCGAGCACCGGGTATCACTCAAAGTGACTTAAGGCCCGCATAATGTTGGCATCTGCATCTTCAAAGTGACTTAAGGCCTGTGATAATGCTGGGTACCGGGTACTAAAAGCCAAAATTTGATGACTCAAAGAGATTGAAGATCCGTAGGGAGGTTGGCACCTAGATTGAAAGTTAAGTACCGGGTACTACAACATTGTTTCGCTATGTTCTTCCGTTAATTCGAATGAAAGGACTGCGACATGTATAAAAGTCATATGAAAAAAGTTATGAACCTCGCCTCGACGATCCGATCGTTGGGCAAACATTGTCTCTTGCCCTTATTTGATAATGTAATTAAGAACAATATAACAAGCTCAATAAGACATATATTTGTATGCCTGTTTAAGACCGAATAGCGAATGAATAGGAACCTCTGTTCAGTGCGACGACACTCCTGCTAGTGCTACGACACTCCTGCTAGTGCTACGACACTTCTATTGCGCGCACTGCCTCTATTCAAAGGTGATGGCACTCCGCATCGCGGCTACGACACCTCTGCCACGTATGTGCACGCCTCTATTCAATATCAGCATCAGACTGCCGAAAATTCTTATAATTTTGTGTCCCTATCATTCATTGTTACAAGTTCATGTGTATATACTTATATGTTGTCCATCCGAATAAATATGACATATGCAAACATTTATATGATAAGAATATGAATAATGAACGATAAGAAAGATAAGTAATCGGGCCTGCTTATAAATTGTATCACCTACGCGCACCTTTCCTCGTACAAGATCTTCAAGTATGAACTCCTACGAGAGATATGAAAATCAAGTTATAAGAATTATGTTATATGTATCCTATAATTGTGGACCACTTCAAGTGGTCATATCTGTTCTCTGTTTCCCACTAAGCTATGTTTGAAGCACGAGTGTTTCATCCACAGGTAGGTACTAAAGGACATCCGAGGCATTCCGCACCGCGTAATAACACACAATACATTTCACCTTTGTAGGTTTTTGATTTTTGGTTTTGTAATGCAAATGTAAAGTTTTTGTAATAGTGGAATTTGTATAAGTACAAAAAAAAAGGGACTCATGAATATGTATAAGACAGTTTAAATACCACTATGGTGGTAGTACTAGAAGTTTTATTTCCATATGGATTTATATATGAAATGGGCCCATCGATAGAAAAGGTGCTATTGAGTCTCCAAAGCCCCGTGCGCGCCCCCTCTCTCACCTCCCGTGGGTAGGGCGCGGACAGCTCATGCCCCGCATATACCTTAGAAGTGGATACGGGGAAACTATAAGGACCTAGGATTTTTGAGGGGGAAACTATATGCCTACATATACCTTAGGTTTTTTATTTTTGGTTTTGTAATGCAAATGTAAAGTTTTTGTAATAGTGGAATTTGTATAAGTACAAAAAAAAGGGACTCAATTATATGTATAGGACAGTTTAAATACCACTATGGTGGTAGTACTAGAAGTTTTATTTCCTTATGGATTTATATATGAAATGGGCCCAACGATGTTAGAAAGGTGCTTACAGTCCCAAATTCCGTGCCGCGCCCTCTCTCAAATTCCCGTGCAGGGGTAGGGGCATGATGGGCCCATGCCTGCATATACCTTAGAAGTGGATACGGGGAAACTATAAGGACCCGAAGGTGCTGTTATCATTACACAAGACAATGAACTATAAGGGCTCATATATTGTTACTATCAGACAGACAATGACCTCTATATGACCTAAAGGTGTTGTAAATGACTTAACGTCAACTGGATCAAGATGTCGCAGACTTTATCCCTAATAGGCATGCCCATTTATCCCCTTATCGTGCTCTTGAGTGCATAATCCATTTTATTTCATTTAGTATGATGATAGATTACATCTCAAGAATATTTATATTCTAGAATCATATGCGATATTTACAACCATTTACTCTTATCTTTGCATTTTCATGTATTTATGTATACTATCAAATATTTCTTACAAACAGAGCTCCCTTTTAGAAAAATTTTCTGGGTCCAATGGGGTCAAAATTTGAAGACACCTATTTCCAGGAGATTTGTTATCCTAAAAGTCTAGTTTATCCAGAATTTTGAATCACTCAATTTGAATGAGTGATGACCAAGTTATGGCCTAAACAACTAGGACCACTCTAATGTCAAAACATAATCCAAACAGACCAATGCAGGCCATGCAACATAACTCCCTTCTTTGATGAATTTCTCAAGCAATGGGGTCCAAATTTGCATACACCTATTTCAAGGAGATTTGTTCTCCTAGAAATCTAGTTTACCCATAATTTTAAATCACTCAATTTGGATAAGTGATGCGAAGTTGTGGCTTAAACAACCAGGACCACTCTAATGTCAAAACAAAGCAACGAACCATCCCGTAATAAGTACAACATAGCTCCCCTTTGTAGGTGCCAGGTGCAATGGGGTCCAAATTTGCATACACCTATTTCAAGGAGATTTGTTCTCCTAGAAGTCTAGTATACCCATGATTTTGAATCACTCAATTTGAATAAGTGATGACCAATTTATGGCCAAAACAAAAACATGGGTTTTAGAAAAAATGACAACATCTCCCCTAAAACCCATCATTTTCTCTATACAAATTTTTCCTCCATTGAGGAACACAACCAAACCAAACAACCATATAAAAACTTAGAGCAACCCCCAAAACTGAACTAAACCAATCAACTTCATTGTTGGAGGTGGAGAATTCTAACCAACAGGCCGGAAAAATCCAAACCTAAAAGCAATTCCATGAATATCCATACAAATCCTTACATGAACAAAGTTTAAATAGTATCATATGTAAAAGCTATCATTCTTATTCTTCTTCCTCTTCTTCTTCTTCTTCTCTTCTCCTCTTTCTCTCTCAAATGTATTACCACACTCAAATGGGACAATTGCTTAAATTGCAAGACCAAATGTGGTCTTATCCACTTACATGACTAAGGCCATGTTTGGCAAATGGCTTTTGTGATTTATTACCCATTTTTACATTTAAGTCCCCCTATTCCCTTTCATTTACACATTCTTTTCTCACATATTCTAATTGGGCATATAGTCTTATGATCTTATGACATTTGGGTCATAGTT